>JAFMOC010000212.1:222500-292500 GCA_019802505.1 Corydoras sp. C115 | reverse complement strand
GGTCACCGATATATAGATTTATATAAAGACAGCCTGGGGGGCAGGGGGGGGGGTAAATAATGAATTAATGAGAAATTAACTGAATTTTCAGACATGATACAGGACCTCGGTGAAAGCGACAGGTGAGACGATGCTGATCGGTCGTCATGGAAACGCTGGGGCGGGCTGATGGTAATCGAACGCTCGGCGCCCGAGGCCCGCTGCACAACGCACACAGCAACCCCACCCCCGGTCCCCGACAACAAAGGTTCTACTGACCTCGTGCCGCCGAACTTTAATCGGATTTAATCTGCAGCGAAGTGGACACACACACACACACACACACACACACACACACACACACACACACACACACACACACATACATACACACACAGGACAATGAACCCAGGATCCCAGCAGATGGAGATACAACAGCTGAGGGCAGCAACCTATCCACCTTAGACCCACCTTAAACCCACCTGTCCACCTTAGACCCACCTTAAAACCACCTGCCCACCTAAAACCCACCTGCCCACCTTAAACCCACCTCAGACCCACGTGTCCACCTTAAACCCACCTCAGACTCACGTGTCCACCTTAAACCCACCTCAGACCCACGTGTCCACCTTAAACCCACCTCAGACCCACGTGTCCACCTTAAACCCACCTGTCCACCTTAAACCCACCTCAGACCCACGTGTCCACCTTAAACCCACCTGTCCACCTTAAACCCACCTCAGACCCACCTGCCCACCTTAAACCCACCTGCCCACCTTAAACCCACCTCAGACCCACCTGTCCATCTTAAACCCACCTGCTCACCTTAAACCCATCTCAGACCCATCTGTCCACCTTAAACCCACCTGCCCACCTTAAACCCACCTCAGACCCACCTGTCCATCTTAAACCCACCTGCTCACCTTAAACCCACCTGTCCAACTTAAACTCACCTCAGACCCACCGGTCCACCTTAAACTCACCTGCTCACCTTAAACTCACCTCAGACCCACCTGTCCACCTTAAACCCACCTGCTCACCTTAAACCCACCTCAGACCCACCTGTCCACCTTAAACCCACCTGCTCACCTTAAACCCACCTGTCCACCTTAAACCCACCTCAGACCCACCTGTCCACCTTAAACCCACCTGCTCACCTTAAACCCACCTGTCCACCTTAAACCCACCTCAGACCCACCTGTCCACCTTAAACCCACCTGCTCACCTTAAACCCACCTGTCCACCTTAAACCCACCTGCTCACCTTAAACCCACCTGTCCACCTTAGGCCTTGGGTTGCCACATATGGCCGACGTTCGTCCGGACAACAAAGGTTCTACTGACCTCCAGATCTCAATGCAAATTGTTTAGCGGCGGCGTGACGGATTTAATCTGCAGCGTCGGCTGATGCAGCGCAGCGGACACACACACACACACACACACACACACACACACCGATGACGCCCACGATCCCAGCAGATGGCGATCCAACAGCCGAGGGCAGCAGCGCGGACCCCGAGCTTTTAGCCGTGAGTGATGGACGCGGTTCCGGCCGCGGCACCGCGGCGCAGCAGCCCGCGTGTCGCAGCGTTTATTTGTTTGGCCCGTAGCCCGTGACGGAATGCGCGCGGTTGGAGCTGCTGAGGCAGCTGTGATGCATGCGTTTTTGATGGATGTCGGCCAGATCAAACTCACGCCGGCGACACGTTACCGCCAATTAGAGGACGGACCGGCGCCAAGACGCACCACGCAGCCTTTCATCATCAAAACCTCAATTCATTATTTATTTTACTTTCCCAAATTTAATCTAAAGGATCAACAGGAGCAGCTTAAAGAAAGGAATATAACTGCCCACCTTAAACACACCTGCCAACCTTAAACACACCTGCCCACCTTAGACCCACCTGTCCACCTGAAACCCACCTGTCCACCTTAGACACAGCTGCCAACCTTAGACCCACATGTCCACCTTAGACCCACATGTCCACCTTAGACCCACCTGTCCACCTGAAACCCACCTGTCCACCTTAGACACAGCTGCCAACCTTAGACCCACATGTCCACCTTAGACCCACCTGTCCACCTTAGACCCATCTGTCCACCTTAGACCCACCTGTCCACCTTAGACCCACCTGTCCACCTTAGACCCACCTGTCCACCTTAAACCCACATGTCCACCTTAGACCCACATGTCCACCTTAGACCCACCTGTCCACCTTAGACCCACCTGTCCACCTTAGACCCACCTGTCCACCTTAGACCCACCTGTCCACCTTAGACCCACATGTCCACCTTAGACCCACCTGTCCACCTTAGACCCACCTGTCCACCTTAAACCCACCTGTCCACCATAACCACACCTTAGACCCACCTGCCTACCTTAAACACACCTGCCCACCTTAAACCCACTTGCCCACCTTAAACCCACTTGCCCACCTTAGACCCACTTGCCCACCTTAGACCCACTTGCCCACCTTAGACCCACTTGCCCACCTTAGACCCACCTGACCACCTTAGACCCACCTGACCACCTTAAACCCACCTGTCCACCTTAAACACACCTGTCCACCTTAAACACACCTTAAACCCACCTGTCCACATTAAACCCACCTGTCCACATTAAACCCACCTGTCCACCTTAAACTCATTAATACAGTTAGTGAGGCGGGTGGAGGTGTGGGTGTGGGGTGTGGGTGGAGGACCTACCTGAGCAAAGGCTGGAAGATGACGGTGATGTTCCGCGCTCCAGGTTTACACAGGAACTTGGTCTCTCCTCCTTCGATCAGGTTATCATCAGCACCTCCTGTATGGAGAACACGGACAGACGCGTGGTCAGAACAAACCCACTAACCTACCCACCCTAAACCCACTAGCCTCAAACCCACTAACCTACCCACCCTAAACCCACTAGCCTCAAACCCACTAACCTACCCACCCTAAACCCACTAGCCTCAAACCCACTAACCTACCCACCCTTAACCCACTAGCCTCAAACCCACTAACCTACCCACCCTAAACCCACTAGCCTCAAACCCACTAACCTACCCACCCTAAACCCACTAGCCTCAAACCCACTAACCTACCCACCCTAAATCCCCCCCCCATTTTTACCGTTGCTATACGTTCAGCGTCTCAAACCAGCGGTGCGGAGTGAGGGAGGAGTCAGGGGGGGCGCTGTTATTTAGAACCTGCAGGATACTGGAGCGTACACAACCCCCCACCCCCTTCCTCCCATCGAAGATTTTATTGACGGTGCGTGCGATCCCCTCTCACTCGATTCCATCGATCGCCAGGCCGAACGGGGGGTAACGAGGGGGGGGGGCAGCAACGGGCAGCTGAGTAACGGAACCCAGATTTCCTCATTAACCCCGTCACAGGCCCGTCACAGGGGGGCGCACTCAACCGTCCCTCCGTCTCCTGATGAGGTATAACACGGGGGGGGGGGGGGCACATCGACACCCAATCCCACCTACACACCTGAAACCCACCCGAGACATGGAGTGGGCGGGGCAAGCGGCGGACCCCGAGACGAGACCCCCCAACCCCGACGGGGAGGATGATAAAAGGCTTCAAAGATCAAATCCCGTCACGTCCCGTCTCGCCGCTGAGAGATCTGGTTTTCACGCCAGCGCCGTCACGTGGAAACGGGTTCCATGTTCCCCGTCCCCTCCCTCTCTTTCATTCCCCCCGTCCTCCGAAGCCGATTCAATTAAGACTCAATTACATCCCCGAAACAAAAGCGACCGCCAATCGGCGAGATCAAAGGCAGAGGACTCAAAGAGATCAAAGGGACGCGCCGAGTCGGCGGAACGGCGGACCCCGAGCTCCGGACGGGCGGGCGGGATTAATGTTCATCTTCATTTCCACGCGTCGGAACCCGGGTAAAGGTCAAGTACGACACGGGCCGAGGGGGGGCGGCGCGACCGCATCTGTGCGGCGGCCAGGCCAGATTAGCCGATTAACCGACGGCACGCGAGCGGGTCGCCCTCCGCGGGCGCCACCTCTCTGTGTGTCATGGCATCTCCCACGGGGCAGCGACTGATCCCGGATTAGAGGGGAGGGGGGGGGGGCGAATCTGGCCGGTGCACGCACTCGCACGCGCTCGGCCCCCCCACCCCCCCGGCGCCCCGCCCGCACGTAATCAAGGCGCGCAGTGACTTAGTGAAATTGTGTTAGCCACACTTGCCTGGGTTTGATTAGAAATGGCTGCGTCTGTGAGGTTCTCCGCTGCACCGGGATCAAGGAGAACACGGCGGAGCGACGTGCCGGGAATGCTACGCCTCCACCAACCCGAAAACTCGCCGCGCACCCTCCCCCCCCCCGTACCGGCCCGTAAGCGGCTTAGCCTAATGAGGGTCCGTATTCACGGCCAGGTGCGGAATTAACATCTAAAGGCTGCATGGATGAAGCGGGGAGAACATGCAAATGCGCAGGGGGGGGGGTTGCCGTGTCGCACAGCCGTCTCCGAGGAAACGTCAATCGTGTCCTCTGATTGGTCGCCGGAGCCGAAACTGGACAGAACGGAAAATCTAATAATAATAATAATATTAAAAAATAATAATAATTTGGATGATTGACAGGTGAGGTCATCCACCGAAGGTCATCCACCCAGGCGTATGGGGTGGGGGGGGTTCGAGTCCCAAATCCAGCATTATGCTGCTGTATCATGACCCCCCCCCCCCCCCCCGACACGTCGATGAGTCACATTGTGGACTCCGCGCCAGCCTCACGTGATGTGCGGTGCCTCCCGGAGGACGGTGCAGACCACAGGCCTGAAAAACTGCTGTGTCGTCACATTTAAAGAGTTTTCGGGGGAAAATGAAGATCCCAAGGATGAAGAAGGGCATTTTTTATGACCAGGCACAAAAGCCAGCATCGGTAATGGCACCCCCACGCATCGGTGCCCACCGCAGGGGGCATTTAAAGAATGGAAATCGAGTTTCAACATGTAAAGACGTTTATTTGTTTGGCGCTCGCTGACAACGGAACCATTTAGGGACGTCCAGTTTCGGGTTCTCACCCCCCCACAAGCCCCCGACCCCCCACCCCCCACCTCCACCCTGCTTCTGTGCAGCTGAGCCTGGCAACTCCCGTGCCCTCGGTTTGATGAACAGCAGGGTTGGCATGCAGAAGGAAAGGGGCAATTTGCTGAATTCAGTGGAGGCGGAACCAGAGAACCAACCCCAGGATAAAGGTCGACAGGTCTGAGGGTGTGTGCGTGTGTGTGCGTGTGTGTGTGTGTGTGTGTGTGTGTGTGTGTGAGTCCTCAGCTCTGAAGACACGGCCTCGAGCTCAATAATTCATAGAGCTCCAGACTTCGGGGTTCCGATTCGGCCGTCACATCTTCGTGTATGATTGGCTTCTAATGAGCTGCGTCTGTTATTTAAATGAATGGGGCGGTGGGGGTGGGGGGGGCGGGGGGGTGACGGTGCAGTGTGGCCGGCAGACGGTGGAGACTCGAGGGGGGGGGGTGATTGTTGAGGAGTGATAAATAAATAAATACTAATTAATATGTAAATATAGCAATTCAGCTGGATTAATTATTTACGATGTAGAGCCGAGAATAACAGAGCGCTGAGTGACAGAGGGACACGGACACACACGCACACACACACACACACACACATATATATATATATATACACACAGAAATACACACACAAATACACAGACAGACAGACAGACAGACAGACACACACACACAGAAATACACACAGACACACACACACACACAAACAGAGACACACACACAGAGACACACACAGAGACACACAGAAATACACACAGAAATACAGGCGCACAAAGAGACACACACACACACACACCGAGACACACACACACCGAGAGACACACACACCGAGAGACACACACACCGAGAGACACACACACCGAGAGACACACACACCGAGAGACACACACACCGAGACACACACACACCGAGACACACACACACCGAGACACACACACACCGAGACACACACACACCGAGACACACACACACACCGAGACACACAGACACAAACAGAGCCACACAGAAATACACACAGACACACAAACACACACAGAGACACACACACACACACACAGAGACACACAGAAATACAGACAGACACAGAAATACAGACACACACAGAAATACAGACACACATAGAGACACAGAGACACACACATAGAAACAAACAGACACAAACACACAGACACAAACAGAGACACATACACAGACACACAGAAATACACACACAGACACAGAGACACACACACAGACACACACACACACACACACACACACACACAAGGCTTTTAGTCACTAATCAGAGAGTCCAGTGGAGCTTATATGCTTCTTAAGGACCCTTTGATTGTGTGTGTGTGTTGGTGTGTGTGTGTGTGTGTTGGTGTGTGTGTTTGCGTCATTGTTCCTTCTTCCTCCACCACCCCCCCCCCCAATACCTTCATTTCACCCCTCCAATCACCCCGACGCAGATTAAAGGTAAACATTGCGGTGACAGGCGCGATGACTGCACCGCTGCTGATTAAAATTAGCACGGGCAGGAACACACACACACACACACACACACACACACACACACACACACACACACACACACACACACACACACACACACACACACACACACACACACAGTGCCTGATTGTGTGTTGCCCTCTGTCAGACAACCCACCTCTCTATTTACACTGAAAACACCTCATGACACCCAATCAGGCTCCAACAATCTGCCCTCCATCCAACCTCCACCCGTTCTTCTGTCCGCATCCTTAGAACCGCTCGAACCCGACGCACACGTTCCTCTCATCTTACGATATTCAACTACGAGCAAAAGTTTGTGTACCCCACGGCTACACTACTGTACCGTCAATGTGCTTAAAACGCAGATCCGCGAATTGTCACCCGAACCCGTTTCGCTCCTCAAACCTGATTGGCTGAGCCGTTCGTCCGCTCGTGACAGCATCGACAATGCCACGCCCCTCTGAGCGCTTCACATTGGTATCAGTGTGTGATATACGATACATAATATGAAATAATTAAATACAGATTAATATAAACAGAGATCAGCACAACACGTTCTGTGATTTGGACACTAGAGGGCAGTATGATGGTTAGAGAAACCGGAAACCTGTTACTCAGCGATCAGCGTTTACTTTAAAACCCGGACTATATTATGTTGCGGAAGATCGGATTCAATATCAACTCGATTTGATTCATTTAAAGAGTTGACTCTTTTGAACGGTTCACCAAGCTAAACGGTTCGGTGGCGTTACCCAGCGTCACTCACGAAGGATTCATTTGTAGTGCACAGAATGACTCACTTGTTGAATCCGGTGAATCTGTGCAGATGACTCACTAAAGTGAATCGTTTAAAACGGACCAGGCTTTCGAGCCGCTGTAATTAAAAATTTTAATTTTAATTAAAAAATAATTTTTTTTTAGATACATTTTTACGTCCAGTATTTCTGATGAGACGTTTCAGTAAATTCATTTTAAAATGTTCCGCCGACGTTCTAACTTTCTGAATGTTAAATCTGAATGGTTGAATGTCTTGAGGTTGAGATTTGACGTTCGTTAATTTGTAAAGCGTTCCTGTTTCGACAGAACTCTGTGTTTAATTAATGAAAAGTTTTTTTAACATTAATATATTTATTTTTATTTATTTTTAAAGTTATTTCAGTTCCGAGATTATTTAAATAGCTTTTAGATTCATCGACCAATCGAAGTAAAGAATCGTTCGATTAATCGATAGAACATTAATCGTTAGGAGCAATCTAAACGGATTGTTATGATTAGTAATCGGCGACGAGACTCCCGCGCTACGGGAGGTGGCGGCGCCCCGAGGCGACCATACAGTACTGCTACGCGCAGGAGGGTGCGGGCGCACCGGCGTGCGAGCGCAATTACCAAAGTCAATCAGCGGCCATTGTGTCCCGGGAAATTGTGGAGTGCGTCCTCCTTGCATCTCCCGCTCGAGACCAACCCCTGACCTTCCCGCCGCCGCCGGTTCGCGGCTCATCATCGGCCGCCCAAAAGGCTTCTGTGATTGTGTGTCATTTGCGCCAACGATTACGGCCTGACAAAGCGCCTCCGTCCCCCTCCGTCCCCCGCGCCCGCCCGCACCGCCGTGGTGGGGAGGTCTGATTGCACGCCGTCTCAGGCCTCCGTCATGAAGAACGTGGAAACATCCATACGTCGATCTGGAGCTGGCTGCCGAGAACGCGGATCAATCGGGATCCGAACAAAGGGGAGCGTGAGACAGAGCGGAACGGTGGGACCGGCGGACCGGACCGGGACCGGACCAGGACCGCGTGAGTGTCGGACCCCACGGGCCGTCCCGCAGAGGTTTGAGGAAAGCGTTTAGTGGGGAGTGAAAGCTTACACTGTGACATCACACTGAACCCACTGGACTGAGAGTGGGGCGTCCCACAGGTCCGCGAGGGGGGGGGGGCGCGAATTTCCGACTTTACACACGAGCACTCTCACAAAGCAAACAGCTGAGATCTCTCTCTCTCTCTCTCGTTCACCCTCTCTCTCTCTCTGTCTGTCCGTCTCTCTCTCTCTCTCTCTCTCTCTCTCTGTCCGTCTCTCTCTCTCTCTCTCTGTCCGTCTCTCTCTCTGTCTCTCTCTCTCTGTCTCTCTCTCTCTCTGTCCCTCTCTCTCTCTGTCCGTCTCTCTCTCTCTCTCTCTCTCTCTTTCTCTCTCTCTGTCTCTCTCTCTGTCCCTCTCTCTCTCTGTCCCTCTCTCTCTGTCCGTCTGTCTGTCTCTCTCTCTCGTTCACCCTCCCTCTCTATCTCTCTCTCTGTCTGTCTCTCTCTCTTGTTCACCCTCCCTCTCTATCTCTCTCTGTCTCTCTCTCTCGTTCACCCTCCCTCTCTATCTCTCTCTCTGTCTCTCTCTCTCGTTCACCCTCCCTCTCTATCTCTCTCTCTCTCTCGCTCTCTCTCTCATTCGCCCTCTCTCTCTGTCTGTCCATCTCTCTCTCTCTCTGTCTGTCTGTCTCTCTCTCTTGTTCGCCCTCTCTCTCTCTCGCGCACACACACCTTTCAGTCGGCGCTACATCTTCCATTTGCACCTTCTTCCCTCCTCCATGTGACTGATGGAGAACACGGCTGGTTCTCCAGCCGGCGGTTCCCTCGCCGCCCCCCCCCCCTCCGCAGAACCGCGGAACCTGTCTGTCAGTCTCTCTCTCTCTCTCTGTCTGTGTCTGTCTGTCTCTCTCCGTCACTCCATCTATCGGTCTGTCTGCCCGTCTCTCTCTCTCTCCATCTATCTACCTCTCTGTCACTCTGTCCGTTTCTCTCTCTCTGTCTGTCTGTCTCTCTGTCTGTCTCTCTGTCTGTCTCTCTGTCTGTCTGTCACTCCGTCTGTCTCCCTGTCCGTCCGTCCATCCGAACCTCGTCATCCAAACAACCCAGGCCCCGAGTCGTCCCTCTTATCAGCAGAAACCCGCTGGACTGAAGTCCTGGTGGAGAGAACGAGGTGGAACGAGCGGCACGGTGGTGACGTCACCCGCCCGCTGAAGGGGGCGCCAGAGAGGACGCCAGGGAGCAAGGATGAAAGACAAAAATGGCAGAGTGTGTCTCCCCGGAGACACACACACACACCCCTGTCTCCACTGGAGTCTATTCATTCCATCCGCCGGGCTTCCAAACCCCACGGGCGCGGGTACGGCCGCCCGCCCGCCCGCCCGCCCGCCCGCCGCGTGAATGAGCCGTGCTGAATACGGCTCAGATGCACCGCCCGGGGTGGAGATAAGCACCTGGCCGGGGTTCTCCACTGGCACGGAGCGCTCCTCCCGAGCCGGCCAATCAGGAGGCCGGCCGGTCGCGCTGCGCCGTCGCTATGTCAACCGCCCGTCCGTCATTTTAAAAATCCACCCGACGTCTCCGCCTCCTCCGCCCCCTCGCCGTGATGCCGGAGAGAGACACGGCGGGCGGGTCCCATTTTAGTCTTGGCGCCCAGAGGATATCATCGGAGCCAGACTAAAACATTTCCACCTTAAATCCGATTACAGATCGGACGTGACGCCGCTACACCTCACCCCCACCCGCCAGCATCCAACCCTCCACAGACTCCCCCCCCCCCACGGCTCGGGTACCGACGGACGTGCGTTCACACATCCACCACCTGCTGCGGCTTAAGGCGGATTTATTTATTTATTTTTTTTAAGGTGGACCGAAAGTGCAGCTTGAAGGCGAACAGAACAGAACAGCGCCCCCCCCCCCCCCCCCCGGTATTTTTAACACCTTGCGCGCTCATCATTTCACACAGTGTCTCTGTGGAGTTAGGTGGTGGAAGAGGAGGTGGAGGAGCGCTTAGGGGGGTGTAGCTGCACTGTCAGGCTCGGCTGATTGAAACTGCAAGGTCATTCTGACAAAAAGGAGACAATAAAAGAACGACGGAGAACCGATCGGCGGCGGAGCGGCGACCCCGCGCACAACCGGGTGGAGGCGCAAAGGCAACACGCTCCCGAAAGAGAGGCGGACGGGAGCGTCGGTGATGCGCATTGCGAGGTCCCGCCTCCCGTCATCCCTCTTTTCCGCTTTTCCACTAATTGAACCCCCGTCCACCCTCCACGTTCTAGACTCCGCTCACCTTGCAGTTCTCCGCTCTTGCTGTAGAGCTCCCGCCGCTGCTCCCGCAGGTACGCGCTCATGCTGATGGCGTGCGACGACGACTCGAACCTGCAACGAGACGCAGATTAACGGGGACTGTGGCGCGGTTGTTGGTACCAGACCGGTTTCAATAAACAAATAAGGCACGGTGGCTTAGCATGTTCTCCTCTCAGTGCTGGGGATTCCGGTACGAATCCGCATCTCGGTGGTTTCCATGTTCTCCCCGTGTCCGCGTGGGTTTCCGCCGGGTTCTCCGGTTTCCTCCCACAGTCCAAAAACATGGATCAAGTCAATTGAGTTCTACAAATTGCCCTGTTTGAGTGAGTGTATACTCAGTGATAGATTGCCCCCCTGTCCTGGGTGTTTCTGCCCAGTGCCCGAAATGCTCTCCCCTGGATGCTCTCCCCCCCGCGACCCTAAAAGAGGATAAAGCGGAAAATAATGAATGAATGAATGAAAATAAAGGCGGCCTCACGGTGGCTTCGTGATTTAGCATGATCTCCTCTCAGCACTAGGGATTCCCGTTTCAAAACCCCATCTGGGTGGAGTTTGCATGTTCTCCCCGTGTCAGCGTGGGTTTCCTCCGTGTTCTCCGGTTTCCTCCCACAGTCCAAAAACATGGATCAAGTCAATTGAGTTCTCCATATTGCCCCATATAGAGTGTGTGAGTCTGTGTGAGTGAATGTGTGTCCAGTGATAGATTGCCCCCCTGTCCTGGGTGTATCTGCCCAGCGCCCGAAACTATCTCCCCTGGATGGGCATGAGGAACCCCCCCCCCGCGCGATCCTAATAGAGGATAAAGCAGAAGATAAAGGATGGATGGATGAAATAAAGGCATTCACGCAGAATGAGTCCGATCGGACCGGCCCTGAGGCGGATGGGCTACAACAGCAGGGCAGCTCGTAGTGGCTGGGGTTAATTAGGATTGTTGCACTAGTAGACTAGTGTGTAGTACGTAGAACCCACACAACCACTGGACCACACAACCTGGGCATGCTGTACATGGTGGGGCAGAACCGTGGTGGTTCCGTCTCGCGGGGGAACCTACTTGAACAGAGACTGCTTGGGCCGAAGCGGCTTCTTTTTGGCGAAGAAGACGGCGAAGTCTCCGCCCGTACTCGCGTAGGACAGCTGGGCGGAGGGTTCTGCCGTGCTGCGGGTGTTCTTCACGTCCAGGTAGTCCATCAGCAACATCTGGAACGGACGGAGAAACGAAGAACTTCATTAAAAAAATAAATAATGAATACATTTTTCATCAGAACTACAGAGAAGAACATCTACATAGAACAGAGCGACCACACACACACACACACACACAGACAGACACAGACACACACACACACACACAGAGACAGACAGACACACACACACACACAGACAGACAGACACAGACAGACAGACACAGACAGACACACACACACACACACAGACAGACACACACACACACACACACACACAGACAGACACACACACAGACAGACACACACACACACAGACAGACACACACACACAGACAGACATACACACACAGACAGACAGACACACACAGACAGACAGACACACACAGACAGACACACACAGACACACAGACAGACACACACAGACACAGACAGACACACACAGACACACAGACAGACACACACACACACAGACAGACACACACACACACACACAGACACACACAGACAGACAGACACACAGACACACACAGACACACACACACACAGACAGACACACACACAGACACACACACACAGACAGACACACACAGACAGACACACACACACAGACAGACACACACAGACAGACAGACACACACACACACAGACAGACACACACACACAGAGACAGACACACAGAGACAGACACACACACAGACACACACACAGACACACACACACAGACACACACACACAGACACACACACAGACACACACACAGACACAAACACAGACACACACACAGACACACACACAGACACACACACACAGACAGACACACACACAGACAGACACACACACAGACAGACACACACACAGACAGACACACACACACAGACACACACACACACAGACACACACACACACAGACAGACACACACACACAGACAGACAGACACAAACACAGACAGACACACACACACAAACACACACACACAGACAGACACAAACACAGACAGACACACACACACAAACACACACACACAGACAGACACACACACACACAGACAGACACACACACACACACACACACACACACACAGACAGACAGACAGACACACACAGACAGACAGACACACACACACAGACAGACAGACACACACACACACACACAGACAGACAGACACAGACACACACAGACAGACACACACACACACACAGACAGACAGACACAGACAGACACAGACAGACACACACAGACACACACAGACACACACAGACACACACAGACAGACACAGACAGACACACACACACACACACAGACAGACACACAGACAGACAAACACAAACACAGACAGACACTCATCAGTATTACAGCTCAGTTTAAAAGTTTAGAACGTATCTGCAGAACCGCACTCTGATTTGCGCTCCTCTATAATTCAGTGGACAACGGCGAGGACAATGACGTGGACGACGAGGACGATCCGGAACGCGCGCGAGAACCGAGCGCAGAGCCGCAGCGCGATCGAGAACGCGTCTGATTATTAATAGCGGGACTAAAGCCGTAGCAGGTGGAGGTTTCCCCCATCAGCCGCATTAATTACTAACGACCCGGCGGAGCGGGGCCCCGAGCCTCGGCCCCAGACTTAATGAAAGGCCTGATGAAGGGACCGCAGTCCACTATAATGACATCACAGAGGGAGGCGGGGTTAAATCTGAACAGAACCGCCAGTCCATCAACAGAGGCTTCAGAACTCGATGCCGTCGGTTCCCCAGAGAACACCCCCAGTGTATTTAAACTGGAGGAACCTCCACACCTCACCGCACGCCATCTGCATCACCCCCCCACCTCCGGCATGTTCCCCAAAAAAAAAAAAAAAAACACCGGAGGCAGACGGGACGGCACCCGACGTTCTCCGCCCGGAAACGGTTCCGCTTCCTAATTCGTTGTTTACGTTGACGAGCGACGGTGACATTTACAAAAAGGTTAATCGTCGCCGGCTCTAGTGGAGACGCCTGGAACCTCTCAAACGCCACGCTACACCCCTACCCCAGGGACGGAACCGCAGAACCGTTCTCCAGACGGCAAGCCAAAGTCTGAGGGTGGGGTTCCACGTCACACTACAACGAACCTTGGAACCATGCGTCTCCTCCACCCTTTCCCCCACCCTCCTCCACCCTTTTACCACCTCCTCCACCCTTTCCCCCACCCTCCTCCACCCTTTTACCACCTCCTCCACCCTTTCCCCCACCCTCCTCCACCTTTTTACCACCTCCTCCACCCTTTTCCCCCACCCTCCTCCACCTTTTTACCACCTCCTCCACCCTTTTCCCCCACCCTCCTCCACCCTTTCCCCCACCCTCCTCCCCCACCCTCCTCCACCCTTTCCCCCACCCTCCTCCACCTTTTTACCACCTCCTCCACCCTTTTCCCCCACCCTCCTCCACCTTTTTACCACCTCCTCCACCCTTTTCCCCCACCCTCCTCCACCCTTTCCCCCACCCTCCTCCCCCACCCTCCTCCACCCTTTCCCCCACCCTCCTCCACCTTTTTACCACCTCCTCCACCCTTTTCCCCCACCCTCCTCCACCCTTTCCCCCACCCTCCTCCACCCTTTTACCACCTCCTCCACCCTTTCCCCCACCTCCTCCACCCTTTCCCCCACCTCCTCCACCCTTTCCCCCACCCTTTTACCACCTCCTCCACCCTTTCCCCCACCTCCTCCACCCTTTCCCCCACCCTTTTACCACCTCCTCCACCCTTTCCCCCACCCTCCTCCACCCTTTTACCACCTCCTCCACCCTCCTCCACACTTTTACCACCTCCTGCACCCTTTTACCACCTCCTCCACACTTTCCCCCACCCTCCTCCACCCTTTTACCACCTCCTCCACCCTTTCCCCCACCCTCCTCCACACTTTTACCACCTCCTCCATCCTTTCCCACCCTTTTCCACCTCCTCCACCCACCTCCACGCCCCTGACTGTGGTGCACTGCCACTCTCCTCATCTTCTAGTCGTCCAATCAGAGGAGCCTCATCTGCTTCTCTGGAGGACCTTTAGGTGTGTGTGTGTGTGTGTGTGTGTGTGTGTGTGTGTCGCCGTCGGGTTCCAGAGTAAAAGCGGTGGAGACATAGAGCCTCCGTCCCTCCGGTTCCATCGCACTCCGCCGCCGACGGTCCGGGCTCGACCTGCAGACATCCATCCATTTGCAGAGGAGGCTTTCTACGGGTCCCGTAACGAGACGATGCTTCGATGACGGCTTCTGCTGTAAAACTCCACCCACTCCACGTTCTCAGAGGTCGTGAGAATGCCCCCCCCCCCCCCCCATGAGCCCCCCAATGTCTCAGGATGTGCAATGGGCGGAGGTTCCATCATCACTGCATTAAAATGTCACGCGCCGGAACACATTAAGGAACCGTGGACTGGATCTTTGGAGAACTGGAACGGCATTAGAACACAACTGGCAGGTGTAGCCGCCGTCACGGCGCGCTCCTCGCAGAACATCCGTCACATGCGCTAATGACCTTTAATAACGTCCATTGCCATTCGGTTCCGCTCTTCCTTCGTTTCGCGGCCGAAACAGAACCCGACGCACTCGATCTAGAACTTCAAACCCAAACTACGTAGGGCCCCGTGACCGGGATAGGCCTTAAAAGCGATTACGGAGCAGTTTTAAAGCACTGATTTCCAGTCAGCGCCTGATATGCAAATGCAGAACCTCCGGCAAGACGCGAGACTGACGCGTTGATTAGAACGTTGACGCAACAACAGAAACACCGGGACGGTAGCGGTAATTAAGAAGCCATCAATCACCCAGAGGCTCTGCCGCCCCCTGCTGTCAGCTTACTGCCGGTGAGGCACGTTTACGGTGAGCGCTCATGTTCCCGGTTCCACCTCCAACACACGGATTCTAGTCAAAGGTGTGGAGCAGACAGGGGGAACTATATTACATAACTAAGAACCCCACAGTGTTCCACATCCACGGACTGATGTTCTCCTGAGTCTGTTCTCTATTGGTCAGGACCATAGCAGGTCCAACATGGAACCATAACATCACAGGACCATCATGGAACCATAACCTCACAGGACTATAACGGAAACATCCCATCATGGGACCCTCACATAAACCATCACAGAACCATCCCAGGACCGTCAAGGAACCATAACATCACGGAACCGTGCTTTTCGGGACCCTTGCATTACAGGACAATCAGGGAACCACAACATCACAGGACCATCAAGGAACCATAACATAACAGGACCATCAGGGAACCACATCACAGAACCATCAAGGAACCATAACCTCACAGGACTATAATGGAAACATCCCATCATGGGACCCTCACATAACAGGGCCATCACAAGACCATCAAAGAACCATCCCCTACACACACACATACAATCCCCTCTACACACACACACCCATGCAATCCCCTCTATACACACACACACTCTAGCTCTCTCTCTCTCTCTCACTCACACACTGGATTACAGTGGTAATTAATGAAATGCAGAGCTGTGCTTTTGAGGACCAGGCAGCAGGTCACCTGACCGAGAACCCGAGGACTGCAGGAGATTGAAGGTTGAGGGACGGCATGTTTACCACACACCACCACCGTGATTTAACACCGCGGGGTTCTAACACACACAAAAACACACACACACACACACACACAAAGTCAGTCACAATACAGTCAGTCACAATACACCACTGAGCATCAAACACTGCGCTGCATTTCTGCAGATCCTGAACAAAAAGACCTAATTAGAGGAGAACCCTCTCTCTCGCTCTGTCTCTCGCTCTCTCTGTCTCTCGCTCTCTCTGTCTCTCGCTCTCTCTGTCTCTCGCTCTCTCTGTCTCTCGCTCTCTCTGTCTCTCGCTCTCTGTCTCTCGCTCTCTGTCTCTCGCTCTCTGTCTCTCGCTCTCTGTCTCTCGCTCTCTCTCTCTGTCTCTCTCTCTGAATCACACACTACATTTAAATGGGAGGGAACCCTTCGGTTCCGTGGCTGTCGCCGCGGCGGTCACATCAAAGCCGCTGATTGAAGTTGGGATCTTGAGGAGCTAATTGAAGCGGGCCCTGAACGACGGCCGACACCGGCGCCCCGGCCGGATTAGTGTGGCCGACTGAACGCGCACGGCGGCGGCGCTGCACCGAGTCGGAGTCCATTAACAGAAGATCAAACCCCGGGACTCCAGTTGAAAGCATCTGTTGAACGTTTGTTTGGTTCCGTTAATGCCGAGTAGGTTCTTTAATGCAGATTTAATCATCACGCCCGAACTCAGACGGAGAACCGTTCTGCTGCGGGAACCAGAACCAGATCCCTTAATGCAGCATCATTTATTTATTTTTTTATTTTTTTATTTAAATCTGATTGACTGGAATTGTCTGATCAGAAAACTACTATAATCCCTCATAAACAACGGTTGCCATAAACAACGGTTGCCATAATCCCTCATAAACAACGGTTGCCATGACTACTATAATCCCTCAAACAACGATTGCCATGACTACTATCATCAACGGTTGCCATGACTACTATAATCCCTCAAACAATGGTTGCCATGACTATAATCATAACAACGATTGCCATGACTACTATAATCCCTCAAACGGTTGCCATGACTTAATCCCTCATAAACAACGGTTGCCATAACTACTATAATCTCTCAAACAATGGTTGCCATGACTACTATAATCCCTCATGAACAACAGTTGACATAACTACTTTAATCTCTCAAACAATGGTTGCCATGACTACTATAAACCCTCAAACTGCAGTTGTCATGACTAAAAAAGAAATCCTTAAAAACCACATAAGATGCCATGACTACTACAATCCTTCATAAACTGCGGTTGCCATGACAACAATAAACCCTTATAAACAATGATCCTCATGTTTACAATAAACCCTTATGAACAGTCGCCTTAACTACTATAATCCTTCATAAACAACAGTTGCCATGACTACAGTAAATCCACATAAACAACATCAGTTGCCATGACTACCACAATCCTTCATAAACAGCGGTTGCCATGAATACTATAATCCCTCATAAACAATGGTTGCCAAAACTACTATAAACCTTCATAAACAACGGTTGCAACAACTACTATAATCCCCTGTAAGACAGCTACAATCTGTCAAAAGCTAAGCAAACAGAATGGATTCAGAACCCAGTTCTCAAAGAACAACAGGAACGAGAACGGGAACGAGAACCAGAACGAGAACCGGAACGTCATCACTGCGGAACCAAAAGAACGGCTCCTGAAAAGACGGCGATAACAAACCGACACATCAGACCTGACACCGCTCACCTCCATCACCTCCCTCACCTCCCTGTATGAGGCGTCCAATCAGGAGATGGCATTATGTGCTGTCACGGTGATGGAGCGACGGCGGTGGAGGCGCGGCGGAGTGCAGCATCACAGCTGAGACGAGGAGCTTTATATTAACACCAATGTCATGTTGCCTTAACACGTTTCACCTTTAATCCCGATGCCTTTAATGTTCTTTAATCTAGAACACCATGTGACTGCAGCTCACAAACGTCTCCATTAGGGGGCAGCACGGCAGATCGTAATGCTCCATCTCCCTCCCTCCCGCACTCATTCACTGCATCATGCAACCTGCCCCTTGGCCTTCCTCACCCCCCCCCCCCCCCCCGACGTACCGCCCCGCTCCTAACCTCACTCCCCATCCTATCGCATCCTACTCTCAAACCGCATCCTACTCTCAAACCCCTCCCATGACCTGTTGAAGCATCTTGCCAATCCTGAACCGCGGAAGCCCTCCGCTCCCGCCCACCGTGAAGACGTTGGTCCCGGTTCCTGCGTGGGGAGAAACATACACCACACATATCGCAAATACGACAGTATTACAATCCCATCGTACCAGGGTGCATGTTACACCTTTGGAACCGACGGGGTTTGGATTCCGCGGTACGGGGCAACTCCTGCCGGTCCCCTCAGACTGCCACCCCCCCCCCACGTACCCGCCCGCTAATCATAACCTCACTCCCCATCCTATCCCGGTGGAAACCGCATCCTACTCTCAAACCCCTCCCATGACCTGTGAGCATCCGCCAATCAGACACGACGCCCCCCTCCCCCGCGGAACGTTAGTCCGTGTCCTGCGTGGGAGAACATACCAAATGCAAATACGGTATAAATCCCATGTATGGGTGCCTTTTACGCCTTTTGGAAACCGACGTGGGTTTGATTCTCCGCACACGGTACGGGGCAACTCCTAGCCGGTCCGCCTCAAGACTGTAATCCCACCCCCCCACACACACCCCCCCAGATCCAAAACTGTACATAGCGTTTTCTCTGGTGATGTAGTTTGGGGGGGGGGGGGGGGGGGGGAAAATTTTGGGACAAAAACCCATTTACTCATTCTCAGCCTCTCCCGTCACTCCCCTCTCCTCCACCTCAATTTGTGTCACTGTGTCTCTCTCTCTCGCCCCCCCCCTCTCTCTCTCTCTCTCGTCTCTCGTCGCCCCCCCCTCTCATCTCTCTCCCTTTATCTGCATCACACGCCTATCAGAACCATCAGTTTCGCGGCTACGAAATATAATCCAGTGTGAAGAGGGACGGAGACTCTAAAGGACGGACGACGAGGACGGATCAGAGAAGCGGACCGGATATGCAAATGAGCCCAGCGTTCTGGAGAACGGACACGTTCTAATAAATAAATATATAAAGAACTCAATATGCTATCGCTGTAATTAAAGGGGAAACGGGGGAAGGACGCAGGTTCTGGCAGAATGCCCCATCGTTAGGCTGGAGTGATGCATGCAGGCGCCGTGATCGCACACGCTACTGCCCCCTGCCAACAAAGAGCGTCAGGGCAGGACGCAGCCGGACACGGAACCGAGCCGAAGAACCATGAGAGGAGACGGAGAACTGCAGAGATCAGTATGAGGAGCAATGAGATTGGGGGGGGGGGGGAGGTGGAGTCCTGATATTTTAATCACATCCACATCCACCCACACTCCGCATCCACATCCACCCACACTCCGCATCCACATCCACCCACACTCCGCATCCACATCCACCCACACTCCGCATCCACATCCACCCACACTCCGCATCCACATCCACCCACACTCCGCATCCACATCCACCCACACTCCGCATCCACATCCACACACACTCCGCATCCACATCCACTCCGCATCCACATCCACACACACACATCCACCCACACTCACATCCACCCACCCACACTCTACATCCACACTCACACCCACATCCACCCACTCACATCCACCCACACACACATCCACCCACACACACACACACACATCCACCCACACACACACATCCACCCACACACTCACATCCACCCACACACACACATCCACCCACACACACACATCCACCCACACACACACATCCACCCACACATAAACATCCACCCACCCACACTCTACATCCACACTCACACCCACATTCACCCACTCACATCCACCCACACACACATCCACCCACACACATCCACCCACACACATCCACCCACACACATCCACCCACACACATCCACCCACACATCCACCCACACATCCACCCACACACTCACATCCACCCACACACTCACATCCACCCACACACTCACATCCACCCACACTCACATCCACCCACACTCACATCCACCACATCCACCCACACTCACATCCACCACATCCACCCACACACACTTTACCACATCCATCCACACTCACATCCACATCCACCCACACATCCACATCCACCCACACACTCACATCCACCCACACTCACATCCACCCACACTCACATCCACCCACACTCACATCCACCACACCCACCCACACTCACATCCATCCATACTCACCCACACACCACATCCATCCACATACACTCCACCACATCCACCCACACACCATGTCCATCCAAACTCACAAGCACCCACACTCACTCTCAACCACCCTAATTCAGTCCACCACACACTCCACCACATCCACCTCATCTCCTCACAGGTGATTAAGAAAGCAGCAGTTCTTCAGAACGTCAGGACTCCACTGACCTGCAGCACGTTCTGGATCTTGGAGGCGACGTCCGCCTGCTCGTAGAGTTTGATTCCCTCCCGGACGCCGGCGGCGGAGGCCACGATCTGCTGCAGATGACTCAGCACCACGCTGTGAGCCACGGCCACGGCGTTGAACTTATCGAACAGCAGCTCCAGCAGTTCCAGCAGCAACCTGAGGGTGGCAGCAAAGAGAGACGGGTCTTAAAACTGAGGTGAGGCTGCAGTTATTCATACAAAAAAAAACAAAAAAAAAAAAACAAGCATGTTCTCTCCTGATAACTCATCTCCATCAGCGACCCCCCCCCCAACGTTCCGACGGCATCCCGCATCAAAAGTGGCAACCGTTCAGCCGGTAAACCTTCAGAGAACCTCTCCACCTCAGCGAAGGGCCCTGCTCTCGCTTTTAAACGGATACTGCCAGATGTTCCCCGACGACAATTAGCGCCATCTGTCAAACTCGCGCCGACCACAAGGGGGACCCACATCTGGCCGATTCCGGTCGGCAGCGGGACGGAGTTCTCTCTCCTGGATTAGAACCCTGGGGTGATGGAGGCGCGGGGGGGGGGGGGGGGATGCGCAGGAGCCCCCATGAGGTCCGTGCCACACGACCAATTAGCTGGAAGTAGAAGGCGGCGGGACTGACGTGGTTGGATGGGCCCGCCCCCTTCCCGCGGCGGAAATGAAACGTGAAGGCAACGCGGCTCGGTTTAACGCTAATAGATTTTTCACGGCGTTTAAAAAGCAGCTGATTCTCTGCGGCTTCCTCTTAAGCGCTGCGCGAGGAGGACCTCCGGCCGCGAGGAGGTTGCCATGGCAACAGTCCCCCCCCCCCCCCCCCGCCTCAACACCGCCAAGCTGTCAGGACGAGGAGTAGAACACAGAGGACGCCAACATCACAGTCTGAACACGATGAGGTTAAACTCCTCACTGCAGCCAGCACGGACACAGGGAGGTGCGGACACAGGGAGGCGCGGAGTGAGGCACAGACACAGGGAGGCGCAGAGTGAGGCACAGACACAGGGAGGCACGGACACAGGGAGGCACGTAGTGAGGCACGGACACGGAGGCGCGGAGTGAGGCACGGACACAGGGAGGCGCGGAGTGAGGCACGGACACAGGGAGGCGCGGAGTGAGGCACAGACACAGGGAGGCATGGACACAGGGAGGCGCGGAGTGAGGCACAGACACAGGGAGGCGCGGACACAGGGAGGCGCGGAGTGAGGCACAGACACAGGGAGGCACGTAGTGAGGCACGGACACAGGGAGGCACGTAGTGAGGCACGGACACAGGGAGGCACGTAGTGAGGCACGGACACAGGGAGGCACGTAGTGAGGCACGGACACAGGGAGGCACGTAGTGAGGCACGGACACAGGGAGGCACGTAGTGAGGCACGGACACAGGGAGGCACGTAGTGAGGCACAGACACAGGGAGGCACGTAGTGAGGCACGGACACAGGGAGGCACGTAGTGAGGCACGGACACAGGGAGGCACGTAGTGAGGCACGGACACAGGGAGGCACGTAGTGAGGCACGGACACAGGGAGGCGTGGAGTGAGGCACAGACACAGGGAGGCACGGACACAGGGAGGCACGTAGTGAGGCACGGACACGGAGGCGCGGAGTGAGGCACAGACACAGGGAGGCGCGGAGTGAGGCACGGACACAGGGAGGCGCGGAGTGAGGCACAGACACAGGGAGGCATGGACACAGGGAGGCGCGGAGTGAGGCACAGACACAGGGAGGCATGGACACAGGGAGGCGCGGAGTGAGGCCCCCACAGACCCACAGGGAGCGCGGACACAGGAGGCCCCGGAGTGAGGCACAGACACAGGGAGGCACCCCACTCCCTAGTGAGGCACGGACACAGGGAGGCACGTACCCCCCCAGGCCACGGACACAGGGAGGCACGGAGTTGAGGCACGGACACAGGGAGGCACGGAGTGAGGCACGGACACAGGGAGGCGCGGAGTGAGGCACGGAGTGAGGCAAGAACACAGGGAGGCACAGAGTGAGGGACAGAGTGAGGCAAGGACACGGGGAGGCACGTAGTGAGGCACGGACACAGGGAGGCACGTAGTGAGGCACGGACACAGGGAGGCGCAGAGTGAGGCACGGACACAGGGAGGCGCAGAGTGAGGCACGGAGTGAGGCAAAAACACAGGGAGGCGCGGAGTGAGGCAAGGTCACAGGGAGGCACAGAGTGGGGCATGGGAGGAATCTGGAGGGGTGCACCACCACATCCAAACCTCACTCACTCTCTCCCTCCCTTACCTCACCTCACCTCCTCTCTCCCTCACCTACCTCATCCTCCCTCACCTCATCTCCTCTCTCCCTAACCTACCTCACCTCCTCTCTCCCTCACCTACCTCATCCTCCCTCACCTCATCTCCTCTCTCCCTAACCTACCTCACCTCCTCTCTCCCTAACCTACCTCACCCTCCCTCCCCTCACCTACTCCCTCCCTCCTCACCTCACCTCACCTCCTCCCTCACCTCACCTCCTCCCTCACCTCACCTCCTCCCTCACCTCACCTCCTCCCTCACCTCACCTCCTCCCTCCCTCCCTCACCTCCTCTCTCCCTAACCTACCTCACCCTCCCTCCCTCCCTCCTCACCTCACCTCCTCCCTCACCTCACCTCCTCCCTCCCTCCTCACCTCACCTCCTCCCTCACTCACCTCACCTCCTCCCTCACCTCACCTCCTCCCTCCCTCCCTCCCCCCTCACCCACTCCTCCCTCCCTCACCCACCTCACCCCCTCCCTCCCTCACCTCCCTCCCCTCCCTCACCCCACCCCCACCACGCCTCACCGACCCTTCCTACCCCTCCTCCCTCACCCCATCACCCCCACCTCCCCCCTCACCTCACCCCCTCCCTCACCCACCACCCCCACACCTCCTCCCTCACCTCCCTCACCTCCCTCCCTCCCTCCCCTCCCTTCCTCCCTCACCTCACCTCCTCCCTCCCGGGTCTCGGCTCCACGCGGACGGTCCGGGTTTTAAACGGAGAGGCAGATGCAGTGAGGTACCGAGCGGATGGAAGTGCAGCGATTAAAGGGGAAGTGAGGGCTCAGCAGCGCAGTGCGCTTTGTTTGGATCTTAATGGATTTTCCATTTGCTCCTCTGATTGAACCCATCAGTCACGCCAGCCGCACCTCCTCCCTCTGCAGACTCCGCTTCCTGTATTTAACATGTTCTCCTCCCGTTATTCATCTGACTGCAGAACCGTTCTGCAGAAGGTCAGCAGGTTTAAAACACTGAGGCACGCAACCTCAATACTGTACAGGGGGGGGGGGTAAGAGATGAAGGCATGAAGAAACAGACTCCAGAGATCAGGGTTCGAATCCATCTGAAGCCACGCCCCCCCCCATAGCTAAAACAGTATGACCTCATCTACAGCCACAGAGCCATCAGCCAATCAGAGGGGTTTGTTTATTTATTTTTACGGACGATGACCCACGTTCTCCCGTTCCCACGTTCTCACATCCGAGATCCAGAACATTAACGGAACCGAGCCGCACATGAGCAACGCCACCACCTCGACCCCCCTCTCCCACCCCCCACCACCCCACCGATTCCTTACCCCCCTGCTGTCTGATGGAAGGAACCACAGCGTACGGGCCATTACTCCCAGACTTCCTCCCCCCAGGCAGTCCCCCCCCCCAACCCCCAGGCTGCACCCCCCCGGCAGGCTCCCCCCCCCCCAACTGCAACTACACAACGCACCCCCCCCCCATCCATCCGCCGTTCGAGCCCGTCGCTCTGAAAGCGGCGCAGCACCTCCAGCTGTTGTTCTCTTGTTTATCATCCATCACAGCGCCGGAACGTGCACGCTCAACGTAAACGCGTTCCTCCACCTAATTCATCAGAACGCTGGTGGAGATTAATGGAGATAACGCCGAGCGAGCGAGCGAGCATGTCTGCTGCGCTGACTGTAATGACATGCTGTAGTTTATGATGATGTCATCAGCGCAGTATCGCTGCAGTCGACCACCTGACGAGACGGAGACTGCGCCGAGAGGGACGACAAGAGACGCAGAACTTTAAAGACTTTAGATACACACACACACAAACAAACAAACACACACACACACACACACACACACACACACACAAACAAACACAAACAAATGTGCACACACACACACAGTGCATACACACAAACACACACGTGAACACACACAAACGCACACACACAAATGCACACTTACACACACACACACACAAATGCACACTTACACACACAAACAAACGCACTCACATACAAACACAAACAAATGCACTCTCTCACACACACACACAAACAAACAAATGCACTCACACACAAACAAATGCACTCTCTCACACACACACACACACACAGCGCACACACACAAACAAATGCACACACACACAAACAAATGCACTCTCACACACACACACACACACAGCGCACACACACAAACAAATGCACACACACACAAACAAATGCACACACACACAAACAAATGCACACACAAACAAACAAACACACAAACAAACAAACACACAAACAAACAAACACACACATGCACACACCCACTGACATATATGAACACCCACACACACACACACACGGGTGGAGCAGACAGTATCAGAATCCAGTGGAAAGCAAAATCTAAGAGCTGTTTGAAGGAGCAGAGTTCAGTCCTGCCCTGAGTAAGTGCCTCTCTTAAGTGCCATCATTACCCCCCCCCCCCACACACACACACACACAACGCGGGGTGTGTGTGTGTGTGTGTGTGTGTGTGTGTGTGTGTTCTCCCTGTGTGATACTCTCAGCGCTGTAGATGAAGCAGGCGGCTGTAGCTTTATGAATTACTTCGTTTGTATAAATGAGGGAGTTCTGGAGGAACTTAAACACGGAACCCGCGCAGACAGAACATCAAGAACGTGCAGGATCACAAACGCAGCAGAACACACACACACACACACACCAGCAGCAGCATCAATACTCATTCTACATTCAATCCACTTCTACATGAGAGGAGGAGAAGGAGGAGGAGGAAGAACATAATGCTCAATAAAACAACAATACACACATCAGCATTTCAGCCTTCATTATTATGAACACACAACACGCGCCAGCACACACACGGCACATTATAATATATAGATATATATATATATATATATATATATATATATATATATATATATATATTATATATATATATATATCTATATACACACACACACATATATATAAAAGAAACACACACACACACATATATATATATATATATTAACTATATATATATATATATATAAAACACACACCACACACATACAAAACATATATACACACATGCATATATATATATATATATATATATATATATATATATTTATAAACACACACACATATATATAAACACACATATATATATACACACACACACACACACACACACACACACGTGTGTGTGTATAATAAATAAAAACACATTCGTGCACACACACATGAGCACACGCCTAAACACACATACACACACATACAAAACACAAAGGGGCAATTTAAAGGAGCCAATTCACCTTCAACCCATACACTCATACACACGCATCCACGCATGTGATCACATAAACATACACACTCACAGACAAAAACACAAACACAGCAACAAACACACATGCATATACACACATATACATACACATACACACAAGTATGCATATACCCACACATGCGCATAAACACTCACAAGCGCACACACACACACACACACACACACACAAATATATGCGGACACACAAACACACACACTCATTAAATAACATTTCTGTTGTAAGAACAAATGTCCCCCCATGCCCCCCCCTGCGAGTTCCCCCCCCCTGCGCATTCCCCCTGCCGCATAACCATGCATGTCTCTCCACATTTCCCCCTTGCGTTCCCCCCCCCCCACAATGATGCAGGTGGTTACCTCGGCTGGTTCTCCTGAACCAGGCTCTCGCCCCTCTGGTACGCGTGGTCTGCGATCTGCGTGGTGGAACGTTTCAGGATCTGTTTGAGTTCCGGCTCCAGGCGTTCCATGATGGCGTTGACTGTCTCGGGGATCTTTTTGAGTTTGGCCAACGCCTCGATCAGGATCCCCATGAACTCAGCACTGTTCTCCTCGGGATCCACCTCCGGGTCCTCCTTCACATCCTGCGGCTCTCGACCTGAGCGCGGGGGCACACACACACACACACACACAAACACACTTTAACAACAACCAAAGACACACCTGCTCCAGGGTTCAGGAACTCTTTGACATGACAGGAATGAAGAACCGGGCGGGGGGGGTGTCTACATAACTATGGATGTGGAACTTGATGCTCTACGTACTCGTAGCTGACACTGCATTATTCTATTAGCATTATTGAAACTCACCCCGCCGTGCTGTCTGTTGATTGGATGATAATTAGAGCAATTACCAGAGAAACATTCAGAGCCCCGAGGACATCGGACGGAACCGTGAGCACTTTTGGTGGAACCATCGTCCCATTATACCTGAAGTGGATCCAGTTGGAGTCATTTGCATGTTTTCCCCGTCCCGTTGTTCTGAAGTGCCGTTCGAACGTAAATGGCTTTGTGAATGATAATCAGAGCGGGTTCTACTCGAGTTCCACCGAACGAGGAACTCACTCAGAGGAGAACCATTCAGAGAACCACCGTGTTAAGACGAGGTACAGATACAGAAACGAGAAGAATTCACCAACACACACACACACACACACATTTATTTATTTATTTTTATATATATATATATATATATATATATATATATATATACACACACACACACACACAAACATATATAAAAATATATATTATATATACAAACACACCCACATTTATGTATGTATATACATATAAACACACACACCCCCCACACACACACATGTATATATACAAAGACATCCACACACACCCTTATATATATATATATATATATATATATATATATATATATATATATATATATATATATATATACACAAACAAAAAACACACCCACACACTTGTGTATATATACACATATATACACATTTGTGTGTGTGTGTGTGTATATATATATATATACGCACACACACATGTACGTACATACATACATACAAACACCCCCCCCACACACACACTTATGTATATATACAAACACACACACGCACGCTAATGCATACACGCACACACACACACACATATATACAGTGGGTTGCAAAAGTATTCATACCCCTTGAACTTTTCCATATTTTGTCACATTACAACCACAAACATATTTCACTGGAATTTAATGTGAAAGACCAACACAAAGTGGTATACAATTGTAAAGTGGAAGGAAAATTATACATGAATCAACATTTTTTTTACAAATAAAAAACTGAAAAGTGCGACGTGCAAAAGTATTCAGCCCCCTTTTCCCTGAGTGCAACCAATTGCATTCAGAAGTTGCCTGATGAGTGCTAATGACTCAAAAGGGTCCACCTGTGTGTAATCTAATCTCAGTACAAATATAGCTGCTCCGTGACGGCCTCAGATGTTGGTTAAGAGAATATTGGGGAGCAAACAGCATCATGAAGTCCAAAGAACACACCAGACAGGTTAGGAATATGGTTTTGGAGAAGTTTAAAGCAGGCTTAGGTTATAAAAAGATTTCCAAAGCTTTGAACATCTCACGGAGCACTGTTCAATCCATCATCCGGAAATGGAAAGAGTATGGCACCACAGTAAACCTGCCAAGACAAGGCCGTCCACCTAAACTTACAGGCCGAACAAGGAGATCACTGATCAGAGAGGCAGCCAAGAGGCCCATGGTGACTCTGGATGAAATGCAGAGAGCCACAGCTCAGGTGGGGGAAACTGTCCACAGGACAACAATTAGTCGTGCACTACACAAATGTGGTCTTTATGGAAGAGTGGCAAGGAGAAAGCCATTGTTAAAAGAAAACCATAAGAAGTCCCGTTTGCAGTTTGCCAGAAGCCATGTTGAGGACACAGCAAACATGTGGAAGAAGGTGCTTTGGTCAGACGAGACCAAAATTGAACTTTTTGGCCACAATGCAAAACGCTATGTGTGGCGGAGAAATAACACTGCACATCACTCTGAAAACACCATCCCCACTGTCAAATATGGTGGTGGCAGCATCATGCTCTGGGGGTGCTTCTCTTCAGCAGAGACCGGGAAGTTGGTCAAAGTTGATGGGAAGATGGATGGAGCCAAATACAGGGCAATCTTGGAAGAAAACCTGTTGGAGTCAGCAAAAGATTTGAGACTGGGGCGGAGGTTCACCTTCCAGCAGGACAATGGAGTGGTTTAAAAAAAAGAATATTCATGTGTTAGAATGGCCCAGTCAAAGTCCAGACCTAAACCCAATTGAGAATTTGTGGCAAGATCTCAAAACTGCTGTTCACAAACGCTCTCCATCCAATCTGACTGAGCTTGAGCTGTTTTGCAAGGAGGAATGGGCAAGAATTTCAGTCACTAGATGTGCAAAGCTGGTGGAGACATACCCTAAAAGACTTGCAGCTGTAATTGCAGCAAAAGGTGGCTCCACAAAGTATTGACTCAGGGGGGCTGAATACTTTTGCACGTCGCACTTTTCAGTTTTTTATTCGTAAAAAAAATGTTGATTCATGTATAATTTTCCTTCCACTTCACAATTGTATTCCACTTTGTGTTGGTCTTTCACATTAAATTCCAGTGAAATATATTTATGTTTGTGGTTGTAATGTGACAAAATATGGAAAAGTTCAAGGGGTATGAATACTTTTGCAACCCACTGTATATATATATCCGGATGGGGTTTGCATGTTCTACCCTCCCGGCGCCTGAAACGTTCTCCACTGGATGGGTAAGGGGAACCCCCCCCCCAATGCTTTAATGTATAATTAATATTATACATAATGTGTGTGTGTGTGTGTGTGTGTGTGTGTGTGTGTGTGTGTGTGCGTTTAAATGACCCTTAAATAACCTGTTAGAGCACCCAATATTTGAAGGGCTCGAAAAAGTCCAAGAACCACAACAGCTTAAAAATTCCCTGACGACCCCCCCACCCCACCCACCCCACACACACAGAAGGCGGCATCTAATTTAACTCCATTTATAAATAACATTTTCTTTTTTATGCATCGAACACAATAATTGTGAAAAGTGACATATGGCGCGTGGCGCGGAACTCGTAAATGGCTTTTCTATAATTGTTACTTCCCAGAATGAGTAATTTAATTAGTCATTACGGCTGCCGTTCTGTAAAACCCACGCAGATCTGTTCCTGTCGGACAGAAACGCACAAACGCACATCCATCAATCCCAAAAACACATCCCGAACCGGGGCATTTCACCCCGACGCCGTCCAGCATTCTGCCCGCCGTTAGGACCCGTCCACGCGTCCAGTTAATCAGCTCGGCGCTCTTAATATTCCCGTTACGCGTGTGACTCGGTTCTAAACTCGTCTTTATTCCCCGCTTTCTCGGCAGACAATGTTACGATGAGGTTGTGAACGGAGGGACAGAGGGTGGCGCTGTTGATGTTGTCGCCGCTTACCACTGGTCGTCCCCGGCGCGCCGAATTGGGAGGAGTCAGCGAGCTTCCGAGACGAGGTCACGCCGCCGACATCGGACTCCTTTGGCACCAAGCTGAAGACGAGAAAAGGACGTGTTTACATTCTGACTGCATCTCATTAACTTTAACTTACACCTTGAATGAGCTCGTAGGGAAGGTGGGGGGGGTTCTCCATGCCCATCCAGGAGGGGAACGTTTTGGGCATTGGGTAGATACACCCAGGACAGGGCGTCAAGCCACTCCCTCACTCAAACACACACTATAAAGGGCAATTTGAAGCAGCCAATTCACCTTGAATCCTTGTTTTTGGTCTGTGGGAGGACAGTGGAGAACCTGAAAGAAACCCACGTGGACACGGGGAGAACATGCAAACTCCACCCAGATCAGGATTCCATCACTTAACACACTCTAACTCGCACACACACAATACACACACTATAAGGGGCAAATTAGGGCAGCCTATTCACCTTGAATCCACGATTCTTGACTGTGGTAAGAAACCAGAGAACCCAGAGAAAACCCACAAAAGAAGGGGGTTCCTCATGCTTATTCAGGGGAGAACGTTTCGGGCGCTGGGCAGATACACCCAGATACACGCCAATCTATCACTGGACACACACTCACTTAAGACACATTAACACTATATGGGGCAATTTGGAGAATTCAATTCACCTTGAATCCATGTTCTTCGACAGTGGGGGGAAACCAGAGAACCCGGAGGAAACCCACACGTCCACGGGGAGAACATGCAAACTCCACCCAAATCGGGATTCGAACCTGGATCCCCAGCGCTGAGAGGAGAACATGCCAACCACTAAGCCACAGTGCCACCCTGTGTTCAAAGTGAGTATTAATATAAAAAACTAACACACACGGTTGTGTACTAGTTTCCATGTTCTCCCCGTGTCCACGTGGGATTCCTCCGGGTTCTCCGGTTTCCTCCCACAGTCCAAAAACATGGATTCAAGGTGAATGAAATGCTCTCATATAGAGTGTGTGAGTAAGTGCTTGGCCATTGATAGATTGCCCCCCTGTCCTGGGTGTATCTGCCCAGCGCCCGAAACGTTCTCCCCTGGATGGGCATGGACAACACCCCCCCACACACACACACAGTAGAGGATTAAGCGGAGGATAATGAATGAATGATGAGGTTCTATGTCCTCGAACCTCCCGTCACATCCACCTTAATCCCACCAATCAGAATCGCAGCATCACCTCCGCCTCCCGCATTTCGCTCAGAGCCTCATCCCTCCACCCGAAAACCTCCTTCCAGCAACAGCACTACCACGTCCAATCCGGATGTACCGGCGCAACACCACGCCACCACCACCACCACCACCACCATGGTACTGCCATGGACCACCCACCACCCAAATAATTCATTCATCCATTATCTTCCGCTTTATCCAATATATGAGGGTCGCGGTGGGGTTCCCCATGCCCATCCAGGGGAGAACGTTTCGGGCGCTGGGCAGATACACCCAGGACAGGACGCCAATCTATCACTGGGCACACACTCACACACACAGACACGCACACAAACACACTCTACATGGGGCAATTTGGAGAACTCAATTGACTTGATCCATGTTTTTGGACTGTGGGAGGAAACCGGAGAACCGGGAGGAAACCCATGCGGACAAGGGGAGAACATGGAAACTCCACCCAGATGGGGATTCGAACCGGGAATCCCTAGCGCTGAGAGGAGAACGTGCTAACCACTAAGCCACCGTGCCGCCACCCAAATAATACTATATATATATATATATATATATATATATATATATATATATATATATATAAATACCATATGGTGGGTGGAGACGATACAATCGACACATGGTGAATATAACAGTCTAAAATGGTCTGTGAGTATAAAACAACAATAATAATAACGTAAGAAGTAACCTCAAAAGAATTCAAGGAATAAATAAATAAATAAATAAATAAGTAATAATAATGACATGCTGCGTTCTGACCTCGGCTAATAAATCGCCCGCGCTCATGAAAGCGGCGGACTGTAATTTGCAGGTCTGTAGAATAAACCCGAGGTGGTGGTGGTGGTGGTGGTGGTATGGGTGGGGGGGTGGGGGGTAAAAACATGCCGAGATCAAAAACAACAGTGGTGCAGCACACTTCGGCTCAGCGGGGTCACCAACCTGCATTAGCCTAATGCGCGACACCGTGGCGACTTGGCGAATATAAAAGGAATTAGCGCAGCAGCGGTGGAGGTGGCGGCGGCGGCGGCGTGGGCCCGGCCCGCTCGCTAACACAGGGGTGTGTAATCCCCAGGCGAGCGCCGTGCGACGGCCGGGAAAAACAAAAAAACCTTCCCATTATCATTCTTCTCAGACCCGTTCTCCTGGCCGCGAATGCGTTATCGGGCGGCCGCGGCGCAGACGCTCAGCGGGCAACATGCGGGAACAAGAAGAGAGCGGCTGTGATGTGCGTGTGGCTGGTTCTATGCAAGAACGTAGGAACCCGTGCCGGCGTACGATACAAAACAAGTGCACTATATAAAGGTGTCCGGGTGGCGGCGGGCGGAGGGGCGGGGCCAACGCTATGACAAATAACACGCCCGCAAAAGGCTCCGCCCTCTGGTGAGCTGGAACACCTCGGAGAGGTCGTCGAACGACGGAAGTGTGGCTCCACCTACCACACCTGCCGACGTGCAGCCTCAATAAGATCAAACAATCCAGGCTCCGCCCTCTTTGGTCGACCTAGGATACCCGCCTCCCAAACACCAATGCCCGTCAAGCCAAATGAGGGCGGAGCCTCACAAAGGTGGTTGTGCGATCTCTACGACGTTCCCGCTTATTTAGGCTGCACAAGAGCAACAGCGGTAGTCGGGCGGAGCCTACAGCAGTTTGCCAAAGTGTTGGCTCCGCCCGTCCTCTCAGCATTAACGCGACGAGAGCATCGTATACGGGGTCCGTATCGCGTCCGCCTGCTGGTGACAGGAGGCATCGCAGGTATTTCTACCCCGGCCTGATTGGCGGGGCGCTACGACGACAGTGATGTTTCCCAGAATGCCGTTTTTAATGGCCCCCGACACAATAACGGCCTGCGCGGTGGCATCCTGGAGCGAGGTCATTACCCCCGCTCGTTTTTTTCGTTTTGTTCGTCTAATCAGCTAGCTGCACACGTTCGGGTAACCTCAGCGTAAAATGCCAGTCGCCGTTAATTACACGTGGCGCTCTCGCGTCGCCGCCACGAAGCGATTTACACAAAGCCTTTCTCTTAAACAAGTCCGGGTGCGAGTGTTAAAAGCTTCCGGAGATGAGCTGGCGCTGGGTTCACCGTCGCAGTCATTACACAGCGCCGCGCTAATGGCTCCGCACAGCGCCGAGATGCAGAACCGACGTTCTGATGCAGCGCCTTCAAGCCTCTGACCATCGGGGGCGCCAAAATGGGGGGGGGGATCTAAACCACCGATAGACGCAGCAGTGATAACCAGGACAAATCCGAGCAGGAGGAGCACACACAGGCACGGGGAGGACATGATGAGTCACCACTGGGAATCGAACCCAGGACCTAATGCGCCAAGAACCGCTTCTTTAAAAGGCTGAATTCAACAACCAGGACAACAACAGAAGGCTTAAAAACATGGCACTAAGGTGTCTTACAAGTGTAATACACCACTATAGGTGATTTTACACAACAGGAACTAGTTCATGGTTCTTAGAACTACTTGCAGGAACTAATTTGTGGTTCTTAGAACTACATTTTAAGGCCTGATTCAATAGCAGAATGCTAAAAAACATGGCACCAAGTTGTCTTACAAGTCTAATACACCACTATAGGTGATTTTACACAACAGGAACTAGTTCATGGTTCTTAGAACTACTTGCAGGAACTAATTTATGGTTCTTAGAACTGCATTTTAAGACTGGATTCAATAGCCGAATACTTAAAAATCTGGTACTGAATTGTCATAAAATCTTATAAACCTCTATCAGTGCTTTTGCGCTACAGGAACTAGTTCATGGTTCTTAGAACTACTTGCAGGAACTAATTTGTGGTTCTTAGAACTACATTTTAAGGCCTGATTCAATAGCAGAATGCTAAAAAACATGGCACCAAGTTGTCTTACAAGTCTAATACACCACTATAGGTGATTTTACACAACAGGAACTAGTTCATGGTTCTTAGAACTACTTGCAGGAACTAATTTAAGGTTCTTAGAACTGCATTTTAAGACTGGATTCAATAGCCGAATACTTAAAAATTTGGTACTGAATTGTCATAAAATCTTATAAACCTCTATCAGTGCTTTTGCGCTACAGGAACTAGTTCATGGTTCTTAGAACTACTTCAGGAACTAATTTGTGGTTCTTAGAACTACATTTTAAGGCCTGATTCAATAGCAGAATGCTAAAAAACATGGCACCAAGTTGTCTTACAAGTCTAATACACCACTATAGGTGATTTTACACAACAGGAACTAGTTCATGGTTCTTAGAACTACTTGCAGGAACTAATTTATGGTTCTTAGAACTGCATTTTAAAACTGGATTCAATAGCCGAATACTTAAAAATCTGGTACTGAATTGTCATAAAAGTCTTATACACCTCTATCAGTGCTTTTGCGCTACAGGAACTAGTTCATGGTTCTTAGAACTACTTCAGGAACTAATTTGTGGTTCTTAAAACTACATTTAAGGCCTGATTCAATAGCAGAATGCTAAAAAAAACATGGCACTAAGTTGTCATACAAGTCTAATACACCACTATTGATGATTTTACACAATGGGAACTAGTTAATGGTCCAAGAACTACTTCGGGAACTAATTTATGGTTCTTGGAACTACGTTTAAGGCCTGATTCAACAGCAGAATGCTCAAAAACATGCTCAGTACAATGCTATCAATCATTCGGCTATTGTACTAACTGATGAAACGGTCCTTTAAATGCAGTTCTAGGAACCATTTAATAGTTCCTGTTGTGTGAATGCACTTATAGTGATTCGTTAGATTTATATAGAAACTTAGTACCATGATTTTAAGCATTTTGCTATTGATTCAGGCTTTTAAAATGCAGTTTCAAGAACCATGAATTGGTTCCTGAAGTAGAACTACTTCAGGAACTAATTTATGGTTCTCGTAACTGTATTTTAAGGCCGGATTCAACAGCAGAATGCTTTAAAAACATGGTACTAAGCTTCTATACAATTCTAAACAACAGGAACTAGTTCATGGTTCTTAGAACTACTTCAGGAGCTAATGGGTCAATGGCAGAAGATTAAAGAACATGGTACTAAGTTTCTATACAAATCCGATACACCACTATATGTGCTTTTACACAACAGGAACCGATTCATGGTTCTTGAAACTGCATTTTAAGGCCTGATTCAATAGCAGGATGCTTAAAAACAGGGTACTGAGTTGCAGTAGAAGTCCTCACCCCCCGGGGCGGCCCCTGTCCCTGCTGCGCTGGCCTATCCGGCTGGTGGATTTGATGTAGAGGTGGCGGTGCAGCTCATCGATCAGCACTAAATGAATGTTGAGCTTCTTGCTGTGCAGCTCCAGCCGCAGGTCACTCAGCCCCTCCACCTGAGCCAGAGGGCCCTCCAGAGACTCCACCGCGGACACCTGCATGAAAACAAAGCCCTCCAGAAAATAAACACCGCGCCAGCTTAACAACCCCCGCTTTAACTTCACTCTACAGAATTTAAGAGATAAACAAACTCATGGGAACCAGTCAGTTTATACATTATATATATTTATAGTTCTCTCATCTACGAAGATTTATTTCTACAGAGAGAGCTATAGAGCCAGAGGAACGCCATATTAGACTAAATTACGTCGTGGAACTAAACCTAAACATAGAGGAACCACTTGCCCTCTGTGTTAGGGGCCTATAGGAAACATTCCCCCTGCATTTGGGGCCTAGAGGAACCACTTTCCCTCTGTGTTAGGGGCCTAGAGGAACCACTTTCCCTCTGTGTTAGGGGCCTAGAGGAACCACTTTCCCTCTGTGTTAGGGGCCTAGAGGAACCACTTTCCCTCTGTGTTAGGGGCCTAGAGGAACCACTTTGCCTCTGTGTTAGGGGCCTAGAGGAACCACTTGCCCTCTGTGTTAGGGGCCTAGAGGAACCACTTTCCCTCTGTGTTAGGGGCCTAGAGGAACCACTTTCCCTCTGTGTTAGGGGCCTAGAGGAACCACTTTCCTTCTGTGTAAGGGGCCTAGAGGAACCACTTTCCATCTGCGTTAGGGCCTAGAGGAACCACTTGCCCTCTGTGTTAGGGGCCTAGAGGAACCACTTTCCCTCTGTGTTAGGGGCCTAGAGGAACCACTTTCCTTCTGTGTAAGGGGCCTAGAGGAACCACTTTCCATCTGCGTTAGGGCCTAGAGGAACCACTTGTCCTCTGCGTAAAAGGCCTATAGGAACCACTTGGCCTCTGTGTTAGGGGCCTAGAGGAATCACTTTCCTTCTGTGTAAGGGGCCTAGAGGAACCACTTTCCATCTGCGTTAGGGGCCTAGAGGAACCACTTGCCCTCTGCGTAAAAGGCCTATAGGAACCACTTAGCCTCTGTGTTAGGGGCCTAGAGGAATCAATTGCCCTTTGCGTTAGGGGCCTAGCGGAACCACTTGCCCTCTGCATAAAAGGCCTATAGGAACCATTTTCCCTCTGTGTTAGGGGCCTAGAGGAGCCACTTGCCCTGTGTGTTAGGGGCCTAGAGGAACCACTTGCCCTCTCCTCTCAGTGTGTGCTGACTGGAGGTTCTCTCATCGCGCTGTTCCGATGTTATCGGTCCACCGCCCCCCTCGCCCCCCCCCCCCTTCATTAATCCGGAGTGCTGATAGCAGGTTGGAATTGGATCCGTCTCTCTCTCTCTCTCTCTCTTGCTCGCTCGCTCACTCTGTGGCAGTAAATGAAGGTTTTTATTATCATCAGGGCTAATGGGCAAATAAAAAAGTGCTCTGGGGAGCCATCAGGCCATATCTGCACATCTACCCTGATACCCCGGCGGGAGGGGTAACATCCACGAATCCAATACAATTCATTTGCATATTAAAGAGAAAGATATCTGATGATGTTATATATATAAATACATATATGTGTGTGTGTGTGTGTGTGTGTGTGTGTGTGTGTGTGTGTGTGTGAGAGAGAGTGTGTATGGAGAGGTAAATTCAGGTGGGGCAGGTGATGGAGGTCCGTGGTGGGAATGGGGAGCACGATGATAGAGAAATGGAGGTGCATTAGAGAGAGGGGGCATCAAGGTCAGACAGAAAGACACAGAGAGAGAGAGAGACAGACACACACACAGACACACACGAGACAGACAGACACACAGACAGACTCACACACTCACACAGACACACACGAGACAGACACACACACAGGCAGACACACACAGGCAGACAGAGACACACGCAGACAGAGACACAGGCAGACAGAGACACACGCAGACAGAGACACAGGCAGACAGAGACACAGGCAGACAGAGACACAGGCAGACAGAGACACACGCAGACAGAGACACAGGCAGACAGAGACACAGGCAGACAGAGACACAGGCAGACAGAGACACAGGCAGACAGAGACACAGGCAGACAGAGACACAGGCAGACAGAGACACAGGCAGACAGAGACACACGCAGACAGAGACACAGGCAGACACACTCATTCAGACTCACCAGCATGTTGGTGGCATGTAAGTAATGTTTGCTGGCCATGAATGTCTCCAGTTTCTGAGGAACCTGCTTGATGTTCTCGATCTCGTCCAGCAGCTGGAGAACGTGCTTGTGCTCGATGCCCTCGATCCACAGCTTCCTCAGCTCGTCCCGCTTGCAGTGAAGCAGCATCTTACACGACAGCAGGTTCTCCTTCACCTAAAAACACGGCCCATGTTCCGGAACGAGCAGGATCAGAACGTCAGAACATCAGAACGTCGGAACATCGGAACGTCAGAACATCGGAACGTCAGAACATCGGAACGTCAGAACATCGGACCGCACCGCGGCACATCCGGCAGCACAGCCCACCTGTTTGATCTTGTTGCGCGAGCTGGTGATCCTCTCGGTGATCCTCTGGTAGGTGCGGATGGCGGTGGTCAGCTCTGTGTAATGCTGAACGATCTGCTCATCCAGATCACGGTCGCATTTCTCATACGCCTCCTCCAGGCGACTCTTCTCCGTCTCCCGGTCCTGGACGTCATCGCTTCTGGAAAGTGTCCTGCAGAACGCAACCAGTTTTATATATATATATAAAAATCAAAGGTTATTTAGATCGGAATGGTCCTATCCCATTGTTATAGGATGTCCTGGGTTTTATGAACAGCCCACGGTCCCATCCCAGAAGCTCTTCCCCATGTCTGTATGTAGAGAAACAGATGGACTACAGAATGTTACTAAAGAACTACAAACTCCATCTGTATGACATGACCTCACGAGCGGCTGGTCAGTATATAAGACCCCGTTAAACTCATCCATCCATTTTATTTAAAAGCAGAACATCAGCATGTACACCTACAGGAATGTTTCTTCAGAGCGCGAGTCTAAGGAACATTATTCTTATCTAAAGGGAGTTTAGTGAGGAATATTTCTGATACTCGTGGCATTTTTTTTTCCAGATTTGCTCATGCACAAGGAAATGATGGAGGATGGATGGGGGTATAATAAAGGAATGATGGAGGCATGATGGGGGTATAATAAAGGAATGATGGAGGCATGATGGGGGTATAATAAAGGAATGATGGAGGCATGATGGGGGTATAATAAAGGAATGACGGAGGTATGATAAAGGAATGATGGAGGCATGATTGAGGTATAATAAAGGAATGACGGAGGTATGATAAAGGAATGATGGAGGCATGATGGGGGTATAATAAAGGAATGATGGAGGCATGATGGGGGTATAATAAAGGAATGATGGAGGCATGATGGGGGTATAATAAAGGAATGACGGAGGTATGATAAAGGAATGATGGAGGCATGATTGAGGTATAAGAAAGGAATGACGGAGGTATGATAAAGGAATGATGGAGGCATGATGGGGGTATAATAAAGGAATGATGGAGGCATGATTGAGGTATAATAAAGGAATGACGGAGGTATGATAAAGGAATGATGGAGGCATGATGGGGGTATAATAAAGGAATGATGGAGGCATGATGGGGGTATAATAAAGGAATGATGGAGGCATGATGGGGGTATAATAAAGGAATGATGGGGGCATGATTGAGGTATAATAAAGGAATGACGGAGGTATGATAAAGGAATGATGGAGGCATGATGGGGGTATAATAAAGGAATGATGGAGGCATGATGTAGGAATGATGGAGGCATGATGGGGGTATAATAAAGGAATGATGGAGGCATGATGTAGGAATGATGGAGGCATGATGGAGGTATAATAAAGGAATGATGGAGGCATGATTGAGGTATAATAAAGGAATGACGGAGGCATGATGTAGGAATGATGGAGGCATGATGGGGGTATAATAAAGGAATGATGGAGGCATGATGGGGGTATAATAAAGGAATGATGGAGGCATAATGGAGGTATAATAAAGGAATGACGGAGGTATGATAAAGGAATGATGGAGGCATGATGGGGGTATAATAAAGGAATGATGGAGGCATGATGGGGGTATAATAAAGGAATGATGGAGGTATGATAAAGGAATGATGGATGCATGATTGAGGTATAATAAAGGAATGACGGAGGTATGATAAAGGAATGATGGAGGCATGATGGGGGTATAATAAAGGAATGATGGAGGCATGATTGAGGTATAATAAAGGAATGACGGAGGTATGATAAAGGAATGATGGAGGCATGATGGGGGTATAATAAAGGAATGATGGAGGCATGATGGGGGTATAATAAAGGAATGATGGAGGCATGATGGGGGTATAATAAAGGAATGATGGGGGCATGATTGAGGTATAATAAAGGAATGACGGAGGTATGATAAAGGAATGATGGAGGCATGATGGGGGTATAATAAAGGAATGATGGAGGCATGATGGGGGTATAATAAAGGAATGATGGATGCATGATTGAGGTATAATAAAGGAATGACGGAGGTATGATAAAGGAATGATGGAGGCATGATGGGGGTATAATAAAGGAATGATGGAGGCATGATGTAGGAATGATGGAGGCATGATGGGGGTATAATAAAGGAATGATGGAGGCATGATTGAGGTATAATAAAGGAATGACGGAGGCATGATGTAGGAATGATGGAGGCATGATGGGGGTATAATAAAGGAATGATGGAGGCATGATGGGGGTATAATAAAGGAATGATGGAGGCATAATGGAGGTATAATAAAGGAATGACGGAGGTATGATAAAGGAATGATGGAGGCATGATGGGGGTATAATAAAGTAATGATGGAGGCATGATGGAGGTATAATAAAGGAATGATGGAGGCATAATGGAGGTATAATAAAGGAATGACGGAGGTATGATAAAGGAATGATGGAGGCATGATGGGGGTATAATAAAGGAATGATGGAGGCATGATGGGGGTATAATAAAGGAATGATGGAGGCATGATGGGGGTATAATAAAGGAATGATGGAGGCATGATGGAGGTATAATAAAGGCATGACGGAGGTATAATAAAGGAATGATGGGGTATAATGGAGGTATAATAAAGGAATGATGGAGGCATGATATAGGAATGATGGAGGCATGATGGGGTATAATAAAGGAATGATGGAGGCATGATGGGGGTATAATAAAGGAATGATGGAGGCATGATGGGGGTATAATAAAGGAATGATGGGGCATGATGGGGGTATAATAAAGGAATGATGGAGGCATGATGTAGGAATGATGGAGGCATGATGGGGGTATAATAAAGGAATGATGGAGGTATAATAAAGGAATGATGGAGGCATGATGGGGGTATAATAAAGGAATGATGGAGGTATAATAAAGGAATGATGGGGGCATGATGGGGGTATAATAAAGGAATGATGGAGGCATGCTGTATGAATGATGGAGGCATGATGGGGGTATGATAAAGCAATGATGGAGGCATGATGGGGGTATAATAAAGGAATGATGGAGGCATGATGGGGATATAATAAAAGAATGATGGAGGCATGATGGAGGTATAATAAAGGAATGATGGGGGCATGATGGGGGTATAATAAAGGAATGATGGAGGCATGATGTAGGAATGATGGAGGCATGATGGGGGTATAATAAAGGAATGATGGAGGCATGATGGGGGTATAATAAAGGAATGATGGAGGTATAATAAAGGAATGATGGAGGCATGATGGGGGTATAATAAAGGAATGATGGAGGTATAATAAAGGAATGATGGGGGCATGATGGGGGTATAATAAAGGAATGATGGAGGCATGCTGTATGAATGATGGAGGCATGATGGGGGTATGATAAAGCAATGATGGAGGCATGATGGGGGTATAATAAAGGAATGATGGAGGCATGATGGGGATATAATAAAAGAATGATGGAGGCATGATGGAGGTATAATAAAGGAATGATGGGGGCATGATGGGGGTATAATAAAGGAATGATGGAGGCATGATGTAGGAATGATGGAGGCATGATGGGGGTATAATAAAGGAATGATGGAGGCATGATTGAGGTATAATAAAGGAATGACGGAGGCATGATGTAGGAATGATGGAGGCATGATGGGGGTATAATAAAGGAATGATGGAGGCATGATGGAGGTATAATAAAGGCATGACGGAGGTATAATAAAGGAATGATGGGGTATAATAAAGGAATGATGGAGGCATGATATAGGAATGATGGAGGCATGATGGGGTATAATAAAGGAATGATGGAGGCATGATGGGGGTATAATAAAGGAATGATGGAGGCATGATGGGGGTATAATAAAGGAATGATGGGGGGCATGATGGGGGTATAATAAAGGAATGATGGAGGCATGATGTAGGAATGATGGAGGCATGATGGGGGTATAATAAAGGAATGATGGAGGTATAATAAAGGAATGATGGAGGCATGATGGGGGTATAATAAAGGAATGATGGGGGTATAATAAAGGAATGATGGAGGCATGCTGTATGAATGATGGAGGCATGATGGGGGTATGATAAAGCAATGATGGAGGCATGATGGGGATATAATAAGGGAATGATGGAGGCATGATGGAGGTATAATAAAGGAATGATGGGGGCATGATGGGGGTATAATAAAGGAATGATGGAGGCATGATGTAGGAATGATGGAGGCATGATGGGGGTATAATAAAGGAATGATGGAGGCATGATGGGGGTATAATAAAGGAATGATGGGGGCATGATGGGGGTATAATAAAGGAATGATGGAGGCATGATGTAGGAATGATGGAGGCATGATGGGGGTATAATAAAGGAATGATGGGGGTATAATAAAGGAATGATGGAGGCATGATGTAGGAATGATGGAGGCATGATGGGGGTATAATAAAGGAATGATGGAGGTATAATAAAGGAATGATGGAGGCATGATGGGGGTATAATAAAGGAATGATGGGGGCATGATGGGGGTATAATAAAGGAATGATGGGGGTATAATAAAGGAATGATGGGGGCATGATGGGGGTATAATAAAGGAATGATGGAGGCATGATGTAGGAATGATGGAGGCATGATGGGGGTATAATAAAGGAATGATGGAGGCATGCTGTAGGAATGATGGAGGTATAAATTCATTAATGAGGCATGATGGAGGTATAATAAAGAAATGATGGAGATATAATAAAGGAATGATAAAGGCATAAATTAATTAATGAGGTATGATGGATGATGATAATAATGCAGCCTATCCCGGAGAGTGAAACTGAAAGACCGGAAGTTAGGAGTAACAGCTCATAACCCTCCATAACTGAGAGACCTCTGAATATAACATTTAAAAAACGTAAGTGTAACATTTCAGCTCGTTATTCACCGCAAGGCGAACAAACTTAAATTAAATACATTAACACATCACAGGACGCGGAGCCGCTAGCAAACAGGCTAATGTTATGAGAACGTTTATCACCCTTAATAAACTGAGATAACCTCAGAAAGGCCTCAGAGTGAGTCTGAATGTTATCTGAATGTTATCAGAATGTTATCTGAAGGCTGTTACCTGATGACAGAGATTAATAAACTCGAGGGGTCTTTGCTTTTGGACATCGCTGTCCGGTAGCGTCCTGCCTCAGCCGCCATCGTTCCACCCGAACGCGAGCAGCCGCAGCCAATCAGAGCGCTCGCTCGTTCCGCGGCGCCTGTGAAGCTTCATGGGAAATGGAGTTTCCCGCCCTTTAATCTACCTGAGGCGTTTTAATACAGATTAAATACGATTAAAATGCTGATTTATTTTTATAGAGTTATCATGTATGTGCACTTACACTTCAAAAGCATGATGTTAAAACAGAACATCGTGTGTGTGTGTGTCATTTGTTTTAATTCGCCACTTTGCCTCAGCATCGACGATTATCATGCTAACTTCACGTTCATTGATCCATCCATTCATTATCTTCCGCTTTATCCTCTATTAGGGTCGCGGGGGGTTCCCCATGCCCATCCAGGGGAGAACGTTTCGGGCGCTGGGCAGATACACCCAGGACAGGTCGCCAATCTATCACTGGACACTCACACTCCATATAGGGCAATTTGGAGAATTCAATTGACCTTAATCCATGTTTTTTGGACTGTGGGTGGAACCCGGAGGACTCCCCGGACACAGGGAGATCATGCAAACTACTAATCAAATATACACCATCAAATTTGTTTATATAATATTAATATTTGTTTCGGAGGGTGGCACGGTGTTATGGTTTAGCATGTTCTCCTCCCAGCTCTGGGTGATTCCCGGTTCGAATCTCCATCTGGGTGGAGGTTGCATGTTCTCCCCGTGTCCGCGTGGGTCTCCTCCGGGTTCTCCGGTTTCCTCCCACAGTCCAAAAACATGGATCAAGGTCAATTGAATTCTACAAATTGCCCCATATAGAGTGTGTCTGTGTGAGTGAGTGTGTGTCCAGTGATAGATTGGCATCCTGTCCTGGGTGTATCTGCCCAGCGCCCGAAACTTTCTCCCCTGGATGGGCAATGGGGAAACCCCCCCCGAACCTAGTAGAGAATGAAGCTGAAGATAATGGATGGATGGAATGTATTTGTGTCGGGTAAATCCTGTCTCCAGTTCACATTATGTCTCCTCTGGTAACACACACACACACACACACACACACACACAATGAACGGCCTATAAAAAGGTTTGCCCTGCTTTTATAAAAGCGTGTTTAAATAAGAGGATCTTTAAATAAAAGCTGTTTGCATTTGATTAACATACAATCTGAAATCTTCCAGCCCCGAGCTGCAGAACAAACACAGCTCGGCACGTCCTTCACACGGCCGCGGGTTCGCCGGCTGATTGACACTGCAATTTTCCAAGACGAGACCCGATACAGCTCACGATTTATTAGCAAGCAATGAGCGTCAATCAATACGGGCTGACGCAACACGCGCTGAGAAAAAGAGACACGGCGTCGGCTAACGAGCCGAAAACCCAACTCCTAAAATAATTAATTATGTTTTACATTATATTACGGGCCCCGTTTCGATCCGGCCCCGTGAATTCCGGAAATGGTGTAAATGCTCATAAGCGTGTGATCGCTCGCTTCTTTGATTTTTTTTTCTCTTTGAAAAGTAATCCTTATTTAACAAAAACAGAACAACTTCCACATCGTCTAAAATATCACAACAGCCATCCACCCATCACTGCCACCCATCACTGCCACCCATCACATCAATTCCGTGGTGTAGAGCCTATTTGTGGTTGTAGAGCAGGGGTGTCTACATCAAAGCAGGGTTCAAGTTGCGGGCTGAAACCTTATAGAACCCATGCCCATCCAGGGGAGAATGTTTCGGGCGCTGGGCAGATACACCCAGGACAGGATGCCAATCCATCACTGGACACACACTCACTCACACAGACACACTCTATATGGGGCAATTTGGAGAACTCAATTGACTTGATCCATGTTTTTGGACTGTGAGAGGAAACTAGAGAACCCGGAGGAAACCCACGCGGACACGGGGAGAACATGGAAACTCCACCACCCGGATTGGGATTTGAACCTGGATCCCCAGCACTGAGAGAAGAACATGCCAACCACTAAGCCACCGTGCCATACACATTTAATACACAAAATCATACACATTTACATGTATAATATGGGCACGCTCCAAAAAACATATTGCCGGGCCGTTAATAACAATAATGATAGATCAATGTAAAATGATGTCATATCCGGCCCGCGGGCCGCGAATGTGACACCTATGATGTAGAGTATATAAACCTCCTAACATTTACATTTAGTCATTTAGCAGACGCTTTTATCCAAAGCGACTTACAAATGAGAACACCACAAGTCAGAAGCCATGGAGAAAACCAACTACACTGTAAATTCATCAAACCTGATTGTTATTCGAAGCTGTGCCCCCCCACCTTTTTTTTATTATTTATTTTTTTATTTTTTTATTAATAGTTTTTTTTTTACAACAGGTATTTGTTAAAGAGATGCGTCTTAAGTAGTTTCCTAAAGAGTCGACGTGTCAAATGTCGTAGTTAATGAAGCAATATTTGAATAGATTTGTATAGTGAACACACACACACACACACACACACACACACACTGAAAATGTTCTGCTGCTGATTTACATTCATACTCCACATTCGCTGCATCATCGCGTTTCAGTGTCCAGCGATAATTGCCAGATTCGTCACCATGGTAACGTGTTTCGTAGTGACTGTTTGAAGTGGAACACCCCATGAACCCCACAAACTCCCCGGAGATGATGGGTTCTAAGGACGGAACCTTCGGGAGTCCACGGCTCAGAGGTACAAGGAGATACAGGGAGTGATCTTTGATCATATGTTGCCCTCCGCGGCTTTGAAAGCCCCATAAAACTTCTGGATGCAGTTTGGTTCTCGATAGTTGACGTGTTCCAGCAATGTCCCGGAACGATCTCCTCAGGATTCCTCGAGGTTCGTCGATGAGTGATTCGCGAAGCAACAACGATGTGACAGCAGGAAGGAAAAACCCGCGACCTTCGGGGAGTAGGCGACTCATTAAGATCGGGTTTGGTTCTGATGTTGCTGTGTCTCAGTCCATTGTTCTGCGCTCGTGAATGATGGACGTCCTTGCCGTTGTTGTTATGACCCCGGTTGTGATTCTCACCTGCAAAGGTCTCATTAATTAAGCGTCCTCGTTCCCGTGAGCCACTCCGTCTGGCCTCGGCGCCGAACGCTGGACCCTCCCCTTGGTATCTCCTGGCAAATCTCCGTGGAAACAAACCAAGCAGGGAAAGGGCATTGATCTTGGGGGACAGAATCGATGTGGCAGTCTACATTTTGATCGATGTCCCTGTGGACGCTGCAGATAACAAAGTGGGCGATCTTTGTGTTTTCCTCCCGAAACTGTCACAGGGATGCTCGAATCTATGCGCCCCACATTCTTAAAAGCCGGAGCCGGGCTTGGTTCCGGAGCCTTTAATCTAACGGCGGATAAAGAACCGCTCGGCTCGCATTGTGTGGACCCGCACATTGTTAGGCTGCATGCGTGGAGACCGATGGTTCTCCGTGACATCTTGGGAATTCATTGTCCTTTAAAGAGAAACTTGTTTTTTTTTTTTTTTTTTAAACCATTTAAAGACTAATTCCCCATTTCTGTCGGTTAGGTCACGTAGCGGGGCCTGCTGGTGAACGTGGGCGGTGCCAGGTCACGACTGTACGCTACAGATAACCAATGGCGTACACCAGGCGTACACCAGGTGGCGCTACTCCTAACAGGATGGTGCACTGATACCGTCCCATTCATAGGTGCCCCTCACAATAGGTTCCATAACATAGTTCCACCAATAGGTGTTCTCCACAATAGGTTTCATAACACAGATCCACCAATTGGTACCTTTTACAGTAGGTTCCACAACATAGTTCCACCAATAGGTGCCCTTCACAATAGGTTCCACAACACAGATACACCAATTGGTACCTTTTACAGTAGGTTCCACAACATAGTTCCACCAATAGGTGCCCTTCACAATAGGTTCCACAACATAGTTCCACCTATTGGTGTCCACCGCAATAGGTTCCACAACATAGTTCCACCAATAGGTGCCTTCCACTATAGGTTCCACAACATAGTTCCACCAATTGGTGCCTTTTACAATAGGTTCCACAACATAGTTCTAACAATAGGTGTCCTCCACAAGAGGTTCCACAACGTAGTTCTACCAATTGGTGTCCTCCACTGATCCAGTCCTAACACAGCTGCACTGACCAAACCGAGACACTAGGAGGAGCCCCTGTCCACCCTAGCTACCCCAAATAAGCACCACCCACTGCTCAAAATATACACATGCGCGCACACACACACACACACACACACACACACACACACACACACACACACACACACACAGATATATTTAAACCCTTCTAAACTGCACTACATAGTGCACTTAATTAAGGACACAGCCATTTATATATATATTAATATATAACTTGATTCACATCACAGTAACCAAGAGACCCCACTCTACCCTCTACCCCCACCCCCCACCTCCACCTAATCCAGAACGTTATTATTAACAGTACAGTAATATATTTCATGTCCACGTCACACGTGGCGGCGTCGTGCATGTGAACGGACCGTTGGGTGATTCATCTCACTAATGATTCTGTTCATTATGCAGATTAATCATGTCCGCTTAACCGCCTAATGGGCCGCGGCGGTTCGGAGCCGAGGCTGGCGGAGTGCAAACACTCGGGCGGAGCTGCATTTAGAACGCAATGAGCTGAATACAGGGACCTCGGGCTGGAGCTCAACCACCCAAACCTTCAGCTGCAGCACTGAGAGGGTGTACCATTGCCAAGTTCATCAGTCAGCCGCAGTCTGTGCCACCACGTCACCGCGCCCCGCCACCGGGCCCGCAGCCTCCACCCAACGGCCCCATTCACGCACGTCGCCGCGCCCCGCCACCGGGCCCGCGGCCTCCACCCAACGGCCCCGTTCACGCACGTCGCCGCGCCCCGCCACCGGGCCCGCGGCCTCCACCCAACGGCCCCGTTCACGCACGTCGCCGCGCCCCGCCACCGGGCCCGCGGCCTCCACCCAACGGCCCCGTTCACGCACGTCGCCGCGCCCCGCCACCGGGCCCGCGGCCTCCACCCAACGGCCCCGTTCACGCACGTCGCCGCGCCCCGCCACCGGGTCTGCGGCCTCCACCCAACGGTCACATTCACACACATAATAGGTTCCACAACAGGTTCCACAACATAGTTCCACTACTAGGTATCCTCCATAATGTATTCCACCAGTAAGTGCTCTCCACAGTTGGTTCCACAAATTGGTTCCACCACTAGATGTACTCAACAATAGGTTCCACTACTTGGTTCCACCAATAGGCGTCCAACACAATAGTTTCCACAACATGGTTCCACCACTAGGTGTCCACAATAACAGGTTCCACAACATAGTTCCACTTACATGTGTCCTCCACAATAGGTTCCACAACATAGTTCCACCACTAGATATCCTCCATAATAGGTTCCACAACTTGATTCCACCAATAGGTGCCCTCCACAGTTGGTTCCACGAATTGGTTCCACTACTAGATGTCTTCCATAATCGGTTCCATAACATAGTTCCACTTATAGGTGTCCTCCACAATAGGTTCCACAACTTGATTCCACCAATAGGTGCCTTCCACAGTTGGTTCCACAACTTAGTTCCACCACTAGATGTCCTCCATAATCGGTTCCACAACATAGTTCCACTTATAGCTTTTGGGTCCATCACAATTAGTTCCACTAAAGAGTTCCTCTAATATGTTTAAGTGATTCAACATATAGTTTATTGCACTAGAACCACGGAACAGAACCAAACTACGTAGAAAAGTCGTCAGTAAATGGTTCTAAGTTTGTTCTTTTGTTTGTTGTTGTTTTTACATTCACGCTGTTTATTTATTTAGTTATTTTGTTTATTATTTATTTATGCATTTATTTGTCTATTATTTATTTGTTTATTATCTATTTGTTTATTTGTTTATTCGGTTGTTTTAATTGTCTATTATTTATTTGTTTATTTGGTCGTTTAAAATGTATTTATTATTTATTTGTTTATTCGGCTGTTTTAATTGTTCATTATTTGGTTATTTTATTTGTTTATTATTTATTTATTTATTTATTTATTCATTCATTCATTCATTCATTCATTCTGTTGTTTTATTTGTTTATTTTTATTCAGTTGTTTAATTTGTTTATTATTTATTTATTTGGTTATTTTAGTTATTTATTATTTATTTATTCGGTTATTTTATTTCTTTATTATTTATTAGTTTATGCGGTTGTTTTATTTGTTTATTATTTATTTTATTTATTTATTTGTTTATTGGGTTGTTTCATCTGGTTATTATTTGTTTGTTTATTTTATTTATTCGTATGTTTATTATTTATTTATTTATTTAATGAATTGTTTATTATTTATTTGTTTATTATTTAACCATTTATTTGTTTGTTGGGTTGTTTTCACGCTGTAATAAGTGAAGCGCGGATCTAGAAGCCATCGGGTTCTCTGATCTCCATCACGGCGATGTTCTACAGATCAGCGAAGGCCCGGTTACCCCCGAGAGACGCGATCTGATTGGTCGATTCCCGCTGGAGGCGGAGCCTGAAGTGGAAGTGCCGTGCCGTGTGCGTGACCGTGACCCCGCTGCAGTGTGGATTAAACACGCGGGGATACGCGCGCGCGCGCGCTCTGTGGAATCGGAACAGAGACATGGGAACCGCTCACGGCACGCGCCGCGTGGAGTTCCACACCGACGAGAACGAGAACGTCACGATCGTGAAGGGCGTGAGGGTGAGTGACGTCATCGCCTTCACGAACGGCTTCTCCACCCTGTGGTTCTAACACCAAGTTCTCCACCCTGTGGTTCTAACACCAATTTCCTCACACTGTGGTTCTAACAATAAGTTCCTCACGCTGTGGTTCTAACACCAAGTTCCTCACACTGTGGTTCTAACACCAGCTTCTCCACCCTGTGGTTCTAACACCAAGTTCTCCACCCTGTGGTTCTAACACCAGCTTCTCCACCCTGTGGTTCTAACACCAAGTTCTCCACCCTGTGGTTCTAACACCAAGTTCCTCACACCGTGGTTCTAACACCAAGTTCCTCACACTGTGGTTCTAACACCAGCTTCTCCACCCTGTGGTTCTAACACCAAGTTCTCCACCCTGTGGTTCTAACACCAAGTTCCTCACACTGTGGTTCTAATACCAGCTTCTCCACCCTGTGGTTCTAAGACCAAGTTCCTCACACTGTGGTTCTAATACCAGGGGAGTGGGGGTATATTGGTAGGTGTGTGTGGGGGGGTATGCCAGTAGATGGGGGGTCAGGTAGGTGGGGGGTATATTGGTAGATGGGGGGGGGGTATGACAGTAGATGGGGGGTCAGGTAGCTGGGGGTATATTTGTGGGTGGGGATCAGGTAGGTGGGGATATATTGGTAGGTGGGGGGTATGATGGTAAATTTGGATAAGGTAGGTGGGGGTATATTGGTAGGTGGGGGGTATGACAGTAAATTTGGATCAGGCAGGTGGGGGTATAACAGAAGAGGGGGATCAGGTAGGTGGGGGGAATGACAGTAGATGGGGAGCAGGTAGGTGGGGGGTATATTGGTAGGTGAGGGGGTATGTCAGTAGATGGGGGTCAGGTAGGTGGGGGGTATATTGGTAGGTGGGGGGGGTATGACAGTAGATGGGAGTCAGGTAGGTGGGGGGTTGTCAGTAGGTGGGGGGGTATGTTGGTAGGTTTGGTGGTATAACCTCAGAGGTGTGTACTTTAACCCTTTAAACTCTAAAACCTTACAGGTGTTTTCTTTTTGCAGCTTTCAGAAAACGTGATCAATCGTATGAGGGAATCCCAGAGGGCTGGGGCTGCACCTCCTCCCCCCTCATCCTCATCCTCAAACGCCAAAGATGAAGCACTTAATCCTCCATCAGATCCCGTCACCTCCGGTTCTACAGTGAGACCCTCTGCTCCTCTGCCTCCAGGGGGTAAGCTCCCTCGTCTTAACCTGCCGGTCCTCCTGCCCACACTGACCCTCTGTGTCTGAGTTGAGCGTTTCCTCTTCTGCACCTCCTCTCTCAGCTCTAGAACCTCCATCCGCTGAGCCCATCTCCTCCCCTTCCCCTGCTAATGATCCTGCCTCTCCTAACACAGACCCCATATCCCAGACCGAGCCTGTTACCCCCCGTGCTTCTGTAACTGAGTCTCTGGTTTCTACTGCTTTAGAGGAACATGCAGATCCTCCTCCACCACCAGGTGAGGGGAACCGAAATCTGCACTGGAGCCTGCATGGTGTGAATAAGGGTCAGGGTACATTCAGCCTGCTGTAAGGGGGTGGGCTTTGATCCTTAGAGGGGTTTAGGGTAGTTTGTTGGGTTTGAGTAGGTAGGTGTTTTTTTTGGGTAAGTGGGTTGGGTTTGGATTAGGGAGGTGGTTTTGAGGTAAGTAGGTGGGTTTGAGGTAGGTGAGTTTTATCTAGGTAGGTGGGTTTGGGGTAGGTGGGTGGGGTTGGGGTAGGTAGGTGGGGTTGGGGTAGGTAGTTGGGTTTGAGGTAGGTAGGTGGGTTTGGGGTAGGTTGGTGGGTTTGAGGTAAGTGGGTTTGGGGTAGGTGGGTTCTAGGTAGGTAGGTGGGTTTGAGGTGGTTAGGTGGGTTTCTTGTAGGTAGGTGAGTTTGGGGTAGGTAGGTTCTAGGTAGGTAGGTTCTATGTAGGTAGGTTCTAGGTAGGTAGGTGGGTTTGAGGTAAGTAGTTGGGTTTGAGGTAGGTAGTTGGGTTTGAGGTGGGTAGGTGTCTTTGGGGTAGGTCGGTGGGTTTGAAGTAAGTAGGTGGGTTTGTGGTAGGTGACTCGCTCCCTCAGACTCGTTCCCTCGGAATTGTTCCCTCGGACTCGTACCCTCGGACTCGTACCCTCGGACTCGTTCCCTCGGAATCGGTCCCTTCGGACTCGTTCCCACGGACTCGTTCCCTTGGAATCGTTCCCTCGGACTCATTCCCTTGGACTCGTACCCTCGGACTCGTTCCCTCCGAATCGGTCCTCTCGGACTCGTACCCTCGGACTCGTTCCCTCGGACTCGTACCCTCGGATTCGTTCCCTCGGAATCGGTCCCCTCGGACTCGTACCCTCGGACTCGTTCCCTCGGAATCGTTCCCTCGGACTCGTTCCCTCGGACTCGTTCCCTCGGAATCGTTCCCTCAGACTCGTTCCCTCAGATCAATAAAGATCTAGTTTTCAGAACATGCCGTGAAGAGCAGATTGTTAATTACACCGCGCTCTCGTTAACCAGCCGTCCAATTAACTAATCACCTAATTACAGCCGATAGGTCCGATATGAACGCACCTGTTTAATAAACTTGTGGTTCCGTGCGGCAGCTGCGCTCAGATAACGTGGGTTCTAATGAAGCGGGCGGGGTCTCTGTGTGTCGCCTGATTTCAGATGATCCCACCTGAGGGTTCCGGTGGAATGTGGGGCATTAAAGACTGTTTGTTTAGTGCGCAGTCAGAGGTGAATTTAATGAGTAATCAGCGTTGTTAGTTAATTAGGTTCTGTTTCATTCATTAGCTGATAGTCATTGAAGGTAAAAGACAAATCCATCCCTCTACATCAGCTTCAGAAGGTCTTCAGAAGGTTCTTAAGAAGGTTGGTGGGTCTTTTGAAGGTTCTTAAGAAGGTTGGTGGGTCTTTAGAAGGTGCTTAAGAAGGTTGGTGGGTCTTTAGAAGGTGCTTAAGAAGGTTGGTGGGTCTTTGGAAAGTTCTTAAGAAGGTTGGTCGGTCTTCAGAAGGTTCTTAAGAAGGTTGGTGGGTATTTTGAAGGTTCTTAAGAAGGTTGGTGGGTCTTTAGAAGGTGCTTAAGAAGTTTGGTGGGTCTTTAGAAGGTGCTTAAGAAGGTTGTTTGGTCTTTGGAAAGTTCTTAAGAAGGTTGGTGGGTCTTTCTAAAGTTCTTAAGAAGGTTATGTTGGTCTTTTGAAGGTTCTTAAGAACATTGGTGGTCCTTCAGAAGGTTCTTAAGAAGGTTTGGGGGTCTTTGGAAGGTTCTTAAGAAGGTTGGTGGGTCTTTGGAAGGTTCTTAAGAAGGTTGGTGGGTCATTTGAAGGTTCTTAAGAAGGTTGATGGGTCTTTAGAAGGTGCTTCAGAAGGTTGGTGGGTCATTAGAAGGTTCTTAAGACTGTTGATGGTTCTTCAGAAGGTTGGTGGTTCATAAAGCTTCCCACACCTCGTATAAAGGTTCTCACACAACTTAGAAAGGTTCTTATACCTGTTATGAAGGTTCATACACCCCTTAAAAAGGGTCCGACACCTCTTTTAAAGGTTCTCACACCTCTTTAAAGGTTCTTACACCTGTTATGAAGGTTCTTACACCCCTTGTATAGATTCTCACACCCCTTATAAAGGTTCTCACACCTCACAGGTTGGGAACCCTCAGGTCTGGAGCTTCTTAATGATGTAAAACAAACAGATTTAAACGTTGAACCCGGGTTCTGCTGACTGAGGTCCGGATTGACTGCAGCAGATTCCCGAGAGTTCTGAAAACACGACCCCGTGGCGTCGGCGTTTGGAACCTCGGTGGTGAATAAGTGTCTCGTTGTTCCCCCGGTGGGATCCTTTGCGGAAGTTAGAACTCCTATCGGTTCCACCTCGTTATCTGAGGCCTGTGTTCTAAACACTGGTGTGAGGAGTTCTTCTGGTTGGAAGTGGAGGTGTGAAAACCGGCGTCCCCGCCGCGGTCACATGATCACATCAAGCCTAACGAGACAGCTCCCCGTTAAGCAGACACAGCTCGGCTTTAATGAGCTCGGCCGGCGAGAAGCTTCCCCCTCTCTCAATTTGTTCCTCTCGGTTTCGGTTCCGCTCTTTCGCGCCTCGGCGGCGCCGACACGCCGTTCATTCCGATGCCTCGCAGTCTGGCGTGTTATTCCATCCTGATCCGGAACGTCTGTCAGAGCCGCCGGTTCAGAACCGCCGCCGGATTCTGGCGTCCTCCACCCCGGGTTCCGCGCGACGCCGGGGTCTCCGAGGTCCACGAGGTCCACGGGTCGCGACCTTAATGAGGCGATTTGATTACCGTCTGCCCACGAGGGCCGCACCGCTGGGTGGAGGTGTGGGTGGAGGTGTGGGTGGAGGTGCGGGTGGAGGTGTGAGCGGATTGGACGACCTGCGGGTTCTTTTTTCTGTCCCCTGCCCCATAAATATTCATATGCCCGGCCCACACACTTCTCTCTGTTATGTGCTAATTACCTTTTCCAGGATCACTGGCGGGTTCGCTGACGAGCGAGCGAGCGAGAGAGAGAGAGAGAGAGAGAGATACAGAGAGTGGTCGGTCAGTCGGTCGGTCGGTCGGTCGGTCATCAGGACCTCCACTGGTCTTTACACACCTCCGTGGGTGGAGGAAATCATTTGTCGTCATGCTTTTTTAAGTTTGTGTAGACGTTTAGAAATCCTTTACCTTCAAGGCTCCTCCCCCTTCTTCAGAGTTGTGTAATCCAATAAGAACACACGTATGGATCTAAAGATCATGCGCAGGATTGCCGAGACTCCTAGAACCCTAGAATGGTAGTGCACTAGATGGGCGTGTCAGATGAGCACCCTACCCTGCCCACATCAGCTGTCTGTATAAACGGTTCTAATGAGACTGGGATCAGCATCAGGACAGGGGAGCTGGACTACACAGTCCGCTAGAGGAGTCGGATAGAGGAGTCCTATAGAGGAGTCCTATAGAGGAGTCCTATAGAGGAGTCCTATAGAGGAGTCCTATAGAGTTCCATAGAGGAGTCCTATAGAGTGATAAGGAGTCCTATAGAGTGATAAGGAGTCCTATAGAAGAGTGCTATACAGTTCCATAGCCATATAAAATAGTCCTATAACGTTCCGTAGAAGAGTACTATAGAGTTCTGTAGAGTAGTTCTATACAGTCCTACACATAAGTGACGTAGAGTTCTATAGAGTACTATAAGAGTTCTATAGAGTCCGATAGAGGAGTCCTATAAAGTTCTATAGAAGAGTACTATAGAGTTCTATAAAGTCCTGTAATATAGTGCTATAGAGTTCCATAGAGCCCTATAGAGGAGTCCTATAGAGTTGTAGAGTAGTCCTATAGAGTGCTATACACTCCTGTACATAAGTGATGAAGAGTTCTATAGATTACTATGAGTTCTATAGAGTCCTTAAGAAATGCGCTATAGAGTTCCATAAAGCCCTATAGAGGAGTCCTATAAAGTTCTATAGAAGAGTACTATAGAGTTCTATAGAGTCCTGTAATATAGTGCTATAGAGATCCATAGAGCCCTATAGAGGAGTCCTATAGAGTGCTATACACTCCTGTACATTAGTGATGAAGAGTTTTATAGATTACTATGAGTTTTATAGAGTCCTTAAGAAATGTGCTATAGAGTTCCATAAAGCCCTATAGAGGAGTCCTATAGAGTTCTATAGAAGAGTACTATAGAGTCCTGTAATATAGTGCTATAGAGTTCCATAAAGCCCTATAGAGGAGTCCTATAGAGTTCTATAGAAGAGTACTATAGAGTCCTGTAATATAGTGCTATAGAGTTCCATAAAGCCCTATAGAGGAGTCCTATAGAGTTCTATAGCAGAGTTTATATAGAGTTCCATAGGGTTCTATAGTTTCCTATAGAGTGCTTTAGAGTTGTATGACGTGAGTCCGGAACCGGAACCTGTTCGTATGTGTATGTAGGGCCCTACTGCACAGGGCCGGTGTGTATGGGAGTGTATTTCTCCACCCTGGTGGAGTTAGAGATCTGGGGAGGGGGGAGGGGGGCGCCGTGCCCGCGGGCTCTCATTCCGAAGGTGGGAAGGTGTTCCGCGTGGTTTAAGCCGGCGCGTGAGGAAGCGGTAATGTTCCAGATTACCCCTCCCTCCGCCCGGGACCCGAGGTTAATGAAACTTCTGATGAGAAGCGCAATTTACCTCCGTCTATTATCTCCCCGCCCGAGAGCCACTCCGCCCGCGCGCTTTGATGGCAGCGGGGGGCGCCGTCCGAGCGAGGGGATATTGAAAGCTGATGAGTTTTTAATCTTCTAACATTTACATGTAGCAGAAGTGACACCCGGGCCCCTCGCCGCTAATGTCATCCGGGGTACCCCACCCCACCATGCCCCCCCCCCCCCCCCCCCACAGCCGGAAGCTCGGAGAACGACGCGAATCGCTGCATCCGGGGTTCTAATCTCGCTCGGCTCCGAGGTCCGCCGATTGTACTCGTAATGAACAGATAGGAGTGTGTGAGGGTGTGTGTGTGTGTGGGGGGGGTGGTTCCAGCGCAGTTCTGCAGTTCTCCGCCCGCACCGGGCGTGTCACATGTCCGTCTTGGCTTCTCCGTGACCCTGAGGAACGTCCCGTTATTTATGGAACCCTTCGTGGGGTCTGACACTAATGTTGGGGGCGGGCGGCTCACTCAGAGTCTGCATTCTAATTCATCCCATTCAGGACACATCCATGTCTCTACGGGTGTGGCCTTGTCCCCGGGGTGTGCAGCCATGTTGGAACACGAAGGGGCCTTCCCCAAACTGTTTCCACGAACATGTATGCTGAAGCGTTATGGTTCCTTTCACGGGAACTAAAGGTTCCTGAACAATAACGTAAGGTTCCTCCAGCAAACGTTACTCTGTTCCGCACAAGCCGTCAGACGGAGCACCGTTCCCCCGGCAACCGCCAAACCCTGACGCGTCCGGCCGATTGGTGGGTGGAGAGACATGATTGGTCGCTGCAGAGAACACGCCCCCACCACCTCTGCTGTAGAGTCCAGCGAGGCTGTGCTGTACACCGCTGCTGACGTGACGTGGAACCCTCGCCCCATCAAGCTCTCTCCACCCTGTTCGCAAGCTGATCTGAAGGTCACGTGATGGGAGTGTCGGTGACCTCGGTGACCCTCAGCCTCTACCACTTGGTGGCGCCGTTGCCGTCGTGGACTGGAATGTTTATTGAGGTGGGGGTACAGGAGCTCAGGTTGCATCCTATCCCGGCACCAGCATGTCGGCTGAATGTTCCACGCGCTCGGTCTTTCAGTCCCAATGTGGAGCCCGGGTGCGGTACCCCGGCAGTGATAATGAAGGTTTATGAGCGGTGGAGCGCGGCGGTGGAGCGCGGCGGGTCGATGTGCATTAACATGGACAGGAACGGGTCAAATTAACGGGGGGAGTCTAGAACATTGTTGATTGAGAACATTGATTTTCCAATCTCCTCTTCCTCCTGATCTGCTCGAGCTCCTCGTCTGCGGCCGGAGCAGGAATCCTCCACCCAGCCATCGAACCCGCGCCGGCCGAGCCGTCGTTCTGCTCCTCCGCTGATCGGGTGGTGGAGGTTGTATCCGGGGGGCGTGGGGTTCAGTTACCGTGGTTACGGTGGTCAGGGGTTCGAACCCAGAGGGCCGGATGTTGCTGATGTGGAGCGGGTGTTGGAAGTTTGTGGATCACCCTACGAGTGGATGGATGTGGTATGGGTGGGTGGATGTAGTACGGGTGGGTGGATGTAGTTCGGGTGGGTGGATGTAGTTCGGGTGGGTGGATGTAGTTCGGGTGGGTGGATGTAGTACGAGTGGATGGATGTAGTACGTCTATGGATGTAGTATGGGTGGTGGATGAGGTACAGGTCAGTGGGTGGATGTAGTACGTGTGGGTGGATGTAGTATGAGTGGGTGGATGTAGTACATGTGTGGATGTAGTATGAGTGGGTGGATGTAGTACGTGTGGGTGGATGTAGTACGTGTGGGTGGATGTAGTACATGTGTGGATGTAGTATGAGTGGGTGGATGTAGTACATGTGTGGATGTAGTATGAGTGGGTGGATGTAGTACATGTGTGGATGTAGTACGGGTGGGTGGATGTAGTATGAGTGTTTGGATGTAGTATGAGTGGGTGGATGTAGTATGAGTGGGTGGATGTAGTATGTGTGTGGATGTAGTACGGGTGGGTGGATGTAGTATGAGTGGGTGGATGTAGTATGTGTGTGGATGTAGTACGGGTGGGTGGATGTAGTACGGGTGGGTGGATGTAGTACGGGTGGGTGGATGTAGTATGTGTGTGGATGTAGTACGGGTGGGTGGATGTAGTACGTGGGTGGATGTAGTACGTGGGTGGATGTAGTACGGGTGGGTGGATGTAGTATGAGTGGGTGGATGTAGTACGGGTGGGTGGATGTAGTATGAGTGGGTGGATGTACTATGTGTGGGTGGATGTAGTATGAGTGGGTGGATGTACTACGTGTGGGTGGATGTAGTATGAGTGGGTGGATGTACTACGTGTGGGTGGATGTAGTATGAGTGAGTGGATGTACTACCTGTGGGTGGATGTACTACCTGTGGGTGGATGTAGTACGTGTGGGTGGATGTAGTACGGGTGGTTGGATGTAGTACGTGGGTGGGTGGATGTAGTACGTGTGGGTGGATGTAATACGTGTGTGGATGTAGTACGGGTGGGTGGATGTAGTACGTGGGTGGGTGGATGTAGTACGTAAGTGGGTGGATGTAGTACGTAAGTGGGTGGATGTAGTACGTGGGTGGGTGGATGTAGTACGGGTGGATGTAGTACGGGTGGGTGAATGTAGTACGGGTGGGTGGATGTAGTACGGGTGGGTGGATGTAGTACGAGTGAGTGGATGTACTACGGGTGGGTGGATGTAGTACGGGTGGGTGGATGTAGTATGTGTGTGGGTGTAGTACGAGTGGGTGGATGTAGTACGGGTGGGTGGATGTAGTACGAGTGGGTGGATGTGGTACGAGTGGGTGGATGTAGTACGTGTGTGGATGTAGTACGGGTGGGTGGATGTAGTATGTGTGTGGGTGTAGTACGAGTGGGTGGATGTAGTACGGGTGGGTGGATGTAGTACGAGTGGGTGGATGTAGTACGAGTGGGTGGATGTAGTACGAGTGGGTGGATGTAGTACGGGTGGGTGGATGTAGTACGTGTGGGTGGATGTAGTATGAGTGTGGATGTAGTACGGGTGGGTGGATGTAGTACGTGTGGGTGGATGTAGTATGAGTGTGGATGTATTACGGGTGGGTGGATGTAGTACGGGTGGGTGGATGTAGTACGGGTGGGTGGATGTAGTATGAGTGGGTGGATGTAGTACGAGTGGGTGGATGTAGTACGGGTGGGTGGATGTAGTACGGGTGGGTGGATGTAGTACGAGTGGGTGGATGTAGTACGAGTGGGTGGATGTAGTACGGGTGTGTGGATGTAATACGGGTGTGTGGATGTAGTACGGGTGGGTGGATGTAGTACGGGTGGGTGGATGTAGTACGAGTGGGTGGATGTAGTACGGGTGGGTGGATGTAGTACGGGTGGGTGGATGTAGTACGTGGGGGTGGATGGATCACTGATGGTGATCCAACGGTCAGTTCGAATCCCCATCTGGGTGGGGTTTGCATGTTCTCCCTGTGTCCGCGTGGGTTTCCTCCGGGTTCTCCGGTTTCCTCCCACATTCCAAAAAACATGGATTCAAGGTGAATTGGCTGCTCTAAATTGCCCCTATATGTTGTGTGTGTGTGTGTGTGTGTGTGTGTCCGGTGATGGTTGTTTTTCTGTCCAGCACCCGAAACGTTCTCCCCTGAATGGACATGGGAACCCCCCCCCCACCCCCCCGGTCCCTGCTACAGGATGAAGTGAAGGAGGATGACTTGAGATGAGACTCCTAACGACCTCGTACATCAAAGGATCTATAAAGGCTCAGACCCCTGAGGTCCATATATGGGCGTGACCCTCATTAACATGCGAGTGATGTCATGACTAAAAGCCTAAAAGCACTAATAGGGAACTTGTGGTCGACTACGCCGCATCTCGGGCCGTTACCGAGGGGGTGGCGGGGGACCTTAAAGAAGCGACTTCTTAAAGAACGTGGACGAGAACCCCCCCCATCCCACCCCCCACAACGGCGGGCGCGGGGTGTAATGGGCCGTTAATAGCCGAGCGTGTGCGTCACTCGCTCCCTCATGTCTTAACGAACGGTGCGGTGGCGGAGTACCTTGAATCTCACACACACACACACACACACAGAGTGCGTTGTTTGTAAACAACGTTCCGTCTTTGTTCCGTCCTCACAGTCGACGAGTCTGAATTAAGGCGGCGGATCGCGGAGGAGGTGCAGAGAGGAGTGCAGGAGGAGCGGAACCGCACCCAGCAGGAGCTCCATCAGTGGTGAGTGTCCTCCAGATGTGCGCCGTTCCGTCGGGTTCTTCTCTGTTCAACGAGGTTCTCCTCGTTCTCCTTGTTCTCCTCGCGTCGTGACGTTTTCTTGAAGCCGCTAGGTGGCGCTGCACCAAGCACCTCTGCGCAAGGTCCCAGCTTGAGGCCTCAGGGAGAACCTGATAGCTGCATGTCCTCCCCGTGCCCGAGTGGGTTTGGCGCCCCGGGTTCCTCCCTCCTTCCAAAAGCATGAGGACACTAAATTGCCCCTCCACCCGCCGCATCGCTCCGCCTCCATGCACGTGACCGCTGATAGCCTCCGCATGCTGCCCCACCCTCCGGAACTCCACCCAGGAACAGCAAGGGCAACTCGCGTTCCTTAAACATGCAGGTAGGTACTTTAAAGGTGCTTGATTGCCCCTATGTCTGCAGCAGCATCCTCCGCACACAGGTGTATAGCCAGCGACCTGTGCATGCTGTAGAGCCTCCATCCACTGGTTCCTCCTCCATCCTCCACCCAGGACCTTCCAGTCTTCTGCCGGACCTTGCCCCGCCCACTCCTGCACTGATCTTCCGCCACATAATTTAGTCCAGATTTTAAAGTGCACGCTGATCGCTGCGTAACAGGATTGCGGTTTCTCTAACAATCACACTGCCCTCTAGTGGCCGAATCACAGAACGCAGTTTATAAACAGTGTAACAGGTTCAGTGCTGATCTCTGTTTATATTAATCTGTATTTTAGGATTTAAAATAATGTATTGTGTATCACACACTAATACCAATGTGACGCGCTCAGAGGGGTGTGGTATTGTCGATGATGTCACATGGCTCAGCCAATCAGATCTAAGCAGTGGGATTACCTGTTTTATAAGTAAAAATCGACAATAATCTGATTTTCCGTGACGTTATCCAATCCTGAACGTTGATTGTTAGAGAAACCGTAATCCTGTTACTCAGCGATCACACTGCCCTCTAGTGGCCGAATCACAGAACACAGTTTATAAACAGTGTAACAGGTTCAGTGCTGATCTCTGTTTATATTAATCTGTATTTTAGGATTTAAAATAATGTATTGTGTATCACACACTGATACCAATGTGAAGCTCAGAGGGGTGTGGTATTGTCAATGATGTCACCTGGCTCAGCCAATCAGATCTAAGCAGTGGGGTTACCTGTTTTATAAGTAAAAATCGACAATGATCTGATTTTCCGCGACGTTATTCAATCCTGAACGTTGATTGTTAGAGAAACCGTAATCCTGTTACTCAGCGATCACACTGCCCTCTAGTGGCCGAATTACAGAACACAGTTTATAAATCAAAACATCATACATTTAAAATAATGTCTCGTATATCACGCACCGATAGCAATGTGATGCGCTCAGAGGGATGTGGTATTGTTAATGATGTCACATGGCTCAGCCAATCAGATTTAAGGAGCGGAACCTCACGTTTTATAAATAGCCTGAACTCCGTTGCACTGCCCGTACGCTCCCCCCTCCCCCCCACAATCCTCTACATTTCCTATATTTTGTGTTAAGCTCCATAAAGATTGCTTTAAATGGGGAACCGATTGGAACATACCCCCCCACCCCCACACCCCCCCACTCTCTGTGGGTTGGATTAGATGTTTCCGGTGTCCATCAGTGCTCACGTTCTCCTCCACCCCCCCCCCCCCCAAATCAATGAATCATTAAAAATCCACCACTGAGGTTAATTTTCCTGCTTCTAATGGGATGATCTATTACCCCTCTCTATTACCCCCCCTCTCTCTGTGTTCCCCCTGCTCCCCCTCCCTCCTTTAATTAGCACGACCACATACAATACACTCACCGGCCACTTTATTAGACACACCTCGCATTATATCATTGGCTCCACTGATCCATCCATCCATCCATCCGTTATCTTCTGCTTTATCCTCTACTAGGGTTCTGGCGGGGGGGGGGGGCACTGGACAGGGCACCAATCTATCACTGGGTACACACTCACACACACACTCTATATGGGGCAATTTGGAGCATTCAGTTCACCTTGAATCCATGTTTTTTGGACTGTGGGAGGAAAGCCGGAGAACCCGGAGGAAACCCACGCAGGACACGGGGAGAACATGCAAACTCCACCCAGATTGGGATTCGAACCGGGGAATCCTCAGCGCTGAGAGGAGAACATGCCAATGGCTACACCACCATGCCACCCAGTTTAGATATAATTAATGAATTCATTTATTGATTAATTGATTCATTATCATTCTAGGGTCAAGGGGGGAGGGGGGATCCCCATGCCCATCCAGGGCAGAACGGTTCGGGTGCTGGGCAGATACACCCAGGACAGGGGGCAATCTATCACTGGACACACACTCACTCACACACTCTATATGGGGCAATTTGGAGAATTCAATTCACCTTGAATCCATATTTTTTGGACTGTGGGAGGAAAGCCAGAGAACCCGGAGGAAACCCACGTGGACATGGGGAGAACATGCAAACTCCACCCAGATTGGGATTCGAACCGGGAATCCCCAGCGCTGAGACCCTCACCTCAGATGGAATTTGTAGTTCTATAGTTACATTCTGTAGTCCATCTGTTCTCAGTGCGGTACTGTTAGGGTGGTGGATGATCCTCAGTACTGCAGTGACACCGTGGTGGAGGTGGTGGTGGTGGTGTTGATGGTGTGATCAGCAGAACATGGAACTACAGACTCGTAAACTACAAACTACAAAGACCATCTCTGTTCGGTGGAGCGGGTGGGGGGTGGAGGTGGATGGAACCTGTTGGGGGGGAGTATATAACGCTCATGATGGATCGGTCCACATGATGCCATCGCGTTAAAGAGTCCTTAGAACACATTAAGGCCCTTTAAAGGGCGCCGTATTTCATTTTAATCGCGGCCTTAATTGCGGAGTTTAATTAAATTTACCCAGCATCCATCACCTGCGCTCGCAGCAGAAGGTTCCTGCCGAACATCCCGGGTTCCCGCTCCTTCTTAAACTACTCGCCGCTAAGTATTAATGGACCCCGTGCCTTGAAAGACCAGTCGTAAAACGCCGGACCCCGTGCGTCCCCTGCGCCGCAGAACCCGGGTCCTCCGCCTCCCGTCTGGACAAATTGCTATTGACGGACAGTTTGTTTTCCGCCGGCTGTAAAAGCAAATTTAGAGCCGCGGGCCGTTGTTTTACATCGCGGAGGTGGCGGCGGAGGCAAAGTGCAGGCTCCCATCGCCCGGGCAACGCCATTAAGCCCAAATGGGGGCTTCACCGTGCGTGGTGTCACGCTCCGAGGGACGGAATCGATGTTCTCCCTAATGTTGTCTCCCATTTGGACCTCCATTCCGTACGCCATGTTCCGCCGCGCCGCGTGGAGGTAAACGCTTTTGCCTGCTTTATGTTGACTGAGCACGGCGTCTGGAGAGGGACGGAGCATGGTGGTGGAGGAGTGCTGTTTGGACCTAACAATTCCCCCCCCCCCCCCCCCCACACACACACACACACACACACACACACACACCTGTCTTGCCTAAGCCGCCCTTTTTTAAATATATATTAATAAATAATTTTAATATTATATGTTCTTAGATATGGGGTGGCACGGTGCTTTAGTGGTTTAGCATGTTCTCCTCTCAGCGCTGGGGATTCTAGGTTCGAATCCCAATCTGGGTGGAGTTTCCATGTCCTCCCCATGTCCGCGTGGGTTTCCTCCGGGTTCTCCGGTTTCCTCCCACAGTCCAAAAACATGGATCAAGTCAATTGAGTTCTCCAAATTGCCCCATATAGAGTGTGTCTGTGTGAGTGTGAGTCCATCGATAGATTGCCCCTTCCCTGTTCTCCCCTGGATGGGCATGGGGAACCCCCCGGTCAGTATTAGACGATATGATGTTCTTATTATAATTAATCTTCCATCCATCCATAATCTTCCGCTTTATCCTCTATTAGGGTCATGGGGGGGGGGGTCCATTCAGGGGAGAACGTTTCAGGCACTGGGCAGATACACCCAGGACAGGATGCCAATCTATCACTGACACAAACACACTCTATATGGGGCAATTTGGAGAACTCAATTGCCCTTGATTCATGTTTTTGGACTGTGGGAGGAAACCGGAGAACCCGGAGGAAACCCACGCGGACACGGTGAGAACATGGAATCTCCAGCCAGATGGGGATTCGAACCAGGAATCCCCAGTGCTGAGAGGAGAACATGCTAAACCACTAAACCACCGTGCCGCCCTATAACTGATCTTATAGATTTTAATTGGTTATTTTAACGGAGTGGTGAACAGTTTCTGGATCTCGATTAAAGAGCACATGGTTTCCTTGTTAATTAAAACTTAATAGATTTAATTGAAAATAAGATTTGCAGCAGCACGGTGGCTTAGTGGTTGGCATGTTCTCCTCTCAGCACTAGGGATTCCCGGTTCGAATCCCCATCTGGGTGGAGTTTCCATGTTCTCCCCGTGTCCGCGTGGGTTTCCTCCGGGTTCTCTGGTTTCCTCCCACAGCCCAAAATATAGACTATATAAAATATAGACACTCCCATATAGAGTGCGTTTGTGTGAGTGAGTGTGTGCCCAGTGATAGGTTGGCGCCCTGTCCTGGGTGTATCTGCCCGGCGCCCGAGACGTTCTCCCCTGGATGGGCATGGGGAACCCCACCTCGACCCTAGTAGAGGATAAAGCGGAAGATAATGGATGGCTGAATGAATGAATGAATAAGATTTGCATACCCGCGCTGTGACATCATAACAGATCAGCGTGCGGATCTGGGCGGGTCGCTGCGTTTCCTATGGACGTCGTAACTAATTCCCGGCGTGTCGCGGCATTAACGGGGGGGCGAGCCGCCCGGCGGTACGAGATAACAAGCGGACTCCAGACGATCTCATCCTCCGTGCTCATTAATATTCATAAGCCTGGTATTTTTAGGCGGCTGGAGGATGAAGAGTTTTCAGGACTAATAGAGCTGCGTCTGCCACATCGGGACTCCAGGTTCAGAGGTGGAGAACATGTTCAAGTTCCAAGTCATCTGTATGGCGCTTTTACGATCGTACGTCCGTCGCAAAGCAGCTTCGTAAACCTTTTAACCCCCAACGAGCAAGACCAAGAGACAGTGGCAAGACAAAAATCCCTGCTGTGTTGATGTCTTAAGGAAGAAACCTTGTGAGGACCGAGGCTCAGTGGGGGGGGGCTCATCCTCCTTGAGCATCGACAGAGTAGGACAGCCAGGTACAGATTGTGTGGTGGTCATGTGACCCGTATTTAACAATTGAAACACTATAGAAGTCCATTGAGGACGTCCTGCGGGACCGCCGGTCCAATAGAAGTCCAGGGTCCGGTACTCAGTACTCGTCAGTGTTTCAGCAGAACCATGATGAAGAGCCGACCACACCTCCAGGAAACGAGGCCACACCTCAAAAGAAAAGCAGTTAGATCTAATGAAACATAATTCATTAATAAGCAGAGTTTGACACGTCATGTGACTGGAGCAGCAGAACTATAAGGGGCAGATCCTGCAGGGTACTTAGTGGAGAGGGCTCTCTGGAACAGCAGCATTTCAGGCCACGCCCCTCTACTAATGACGAGCTGACTGATCCCAAATCAACCACCCAACACCACCTTTAATCCACAGAATTGTGTGTCTGTCTGTCTGTGTATCTGTGTGTGTGTGTGTGTGTGTGTGTGTGTCTGTGAATGCGTGTGTATATATGTGTGTGTGTCTCTGTGTGTGAGTGTGTGTATATATGTGTGTGTATGTGTGTCTCTGAGTGTGTGCATATGTATATATGTGTGTGTGTGTCTGTGTGTGTGTGTGTCTGTGAATGTGTGTGTATGTACGTGTGTCTCTGTGTGAGTGTGTGCGTGTATATATATATATATATATATATATATATATATATATATATATATATGTGTGTGTGTCTCTCTGTGAGTGTGTGTGTGTGTGTGTATATATATGTGTGTCTGTGTGTGTGTGTGTGAGTGTGTCTGTATGTATGTATGTGTGTGTGTGTGTGTGAGTGTGCAGGTATTTCTTGCTTGGCTGCAGCTGGATTGATAATGACCACATTTGTCTTGAGCCTGCGGTTGCATCACTTCTGACCTGAAAAGGTTGTGCTGCGCTTCATCTACTGTATAACACACACACACACACACACACACACACACACACACACACACACACTTCCTCCACCACATATATCTGTGGGCTGTGGACAGGTGTAGTTTTTAGTGTTCTCCAAAGTACCGAGAGGTAGATTTAGAGCTGCCATTTACAACTCTGCGTGTGTGTGTGTGTGTGTGTATATGTGTGTGTGTGTGCGCGCACTTCATAAGATTTGTAGTAAATTGCCGGAGCAGAGGAAAATGCTAAAGCAGACACTCAGGGAAACCTGATGGATGCTGCCTCAGCAGGAAGACTCACTCGAACCCGCTTTATTCAGCCACGCTGGCGTTCAGTAAGCCGCACATGCTAAGTGTGACCCACCTCCCACCCCCCAACCCCCCCGATCTGCGTATGACATCATCCCTTATACGGTACAGCGGCAGACAATCGGAGGCTGTTCGTTAAAAGGTCGTGTGTCTTACATCACCGATAGATTTATTATGACATCACAACCTTTCCGATTTTTCCGGCTCGCTCGGCTATTCCGGTAGCTCTAGAAGGTCCTGGGTTCGAGTCCCAAATAAAGGTCTTTGCTGTGTGGGGTGTGTATGATGTCCTCCTTGTACCAGCATGGGTCCTGTCCAGGTACTGAGTCCAAAAAACATGCACAGGGAGGACAGTTAAAGAGTAAATACCCAACATTCGCACACACAGAGGGTATCAATCTCATGGGGAATCGAACCCAGGACCTTCTCACAGTAAGGTGGAGGTGCCAACTGCTGAGCCACCACAATTATGTTGTGACCCTTATCACTATAGGCAAGTTTTAAAAAGGGTTAAAGAGTAAATGTACAACATTAGCACACACAGAGGGTATGAAACCCATTGGGAATTGAACCCAGGACCTTTCTCCTGTAAGGTGGAGGTGCCAACCGCTGTGCCACCACAATTCTGTTGTGACCCTTATCACTATAAATGAGTTTAAAGAGGGTTAAAGAGTAAATGTACAACATTAACACACATTGACGGTATCAATCCCATGGGGAATCGAACCCAGGACCTTCTCACAGTAAGGTGGAGGTGCCAAACGCTGCGCCACCACAATAATGTTGTGACCCTTATCACTGTACACAACTTTAAAAGTGGGTTAAAGAGTAAATGCCTGAAATTAGCACACACAGATCATATGAGAAATCGAACCGAGGACCTTCCTACAATGAGGTGGAGGTGCCAACCGCTGCACCACCAAAATTATGTTGTTATACGCGACTTTAAAAGTGGGTTAAAGTGTAAATGTACAACATTAGCACACACAGAGGGTATAAAACCCATGGGGAATCGAACCCAGCACCTTCCTATAGTGAGGTGGAGGTGCCAACCGCACAATTATGTTGTGACCCTTATCACCGTACACGACTTTAAAAGAGGGTTAAAGAGTAAATGCCCAACATTAGCGCACTTATTTGTACAACACTTATATCCATGTCTGGAATTCCATACAGGTGATCAGCCTGTTGGCAGAAGGAGGTGAGTGTTGGCGGTATGGAGGTGTACCTCACGCCCACGTGCCCGACTCCACCTCCACACGGTGCCTTTAATGCCTCCAGTCCTGTAACAATTTAAACATCCACCTCCACCCTTAAAGTCCCTCCGCTCATTCATTCCTCGTGTCCCCTGCGAACCCACCCGAAATACCACGCCGTGCCCTTTCTGTGGCGTTCCCCGACCGACGGCGGTCGCATCACCGCGCACCTCGAAACCCTGCACGCTGTTTGTGTTTACGTCGGTAACGTAATTATATTTCAGCTCATTCATTACTCCGGGCTCCGCCGGTGCCTTTTGACTTCGGCGGCTGTTTGATTGAAAACAGAGCGCGTGCAGATTACGGCTCGCGGCTCGCCGCCCGCTCGGCGGTGGAGAGGGTTGCTAAGCAACTGGCCGAATCTGGAGGTCGTTGGCGCGGTCAGGATGTTCTGTCTCGGCGTTTCCAGGAGTCGGAGGAGTTGGAGGGGAACTTTCGCTGCCAATGCAGACGAATGATCAGGGGGCATCTGGAACTTCTTAATTGCCCTCGGATTCTTCTGCCACACCGACGGGCTGGGTGGAGCATCTGGTCCTGCACCACGCTGCCAAAAGTGTGTGCACAACGGTATATAACGCTGACCGTACAGATGGACTTTGTAGTTCTTATGTTACAGATTGTAGTCCATCTGTCTCGCTTCAGACTTCGCTCTGATCACCGGGATCATCGGAGATGGAGCTTTACTTAGGTGGTGCATCGTCCTTAGAACTGCAGTGATGTTTACATGGTGGTGCTGTGTTAGTGGATCAGACTCATTTGGTGTTAAGACTCACCTGGTTGTTAAGACTCGTCCGGTTGTTAAGACTTGGCTGTTCCTAAAGGCACATCTGATTATAAAGACCAGTTGGGTTGTAAAGACTTATTCGGTTGTTAAGACTCGTCTGGTGGTTAAGACTCGCCCGGTTGTTAAGACTCAGCTGTTCCTAAAGGCACATCTAATTATAAAGGCCAGTTGGGTTGTAAAGACTCATTCGGTTGTTAAGACTCGTCTGGTGGTTAAGACTCGCCCGGTTGTTAAGACTTGGCTGTTCCTAAAGGCACATCTGATTATAAAGGCCAGTTGGGTTGTAAAGACTCATTCGGTTGTTAAGACTCGTCTGGTGGTTAAGACTCGCCCGGTTGTTAAAACTTAGCTGTTCCTAAAAGCACATCTGATTGTAAAGACTTGTTCGGTTGTAAAGACTTAACCGGTTATATAGACATAACTTGTCATTAAGACTCGCACGGTTGTAATGACTCAGCTGGTTGTAAAGACTTGTGCGGCCCTAAAGACTCATCTGATTGTGAAGACTGTTGGTCATAAAGACTCATCTGGGGAAAAGACTCGTTCGGTTGTATAGACTCGTATAATCATTAAGACCTGTTCGGTTATAAAGACTTAACTGGCTGTTTAGAGTTGGTTGGTCATAAAGACTCGCCTGGTCCTAAAGAATCTTCTGATTGTTAAGACTCGTCCGGTTGTATAGACTTTTCCATTTGTATAGAATCGGGTCGGTTTTGAAGACTTGTCTGGTTGTAAAGACTCATCAGGTTATATAGTCTCAGTCCTTTGTATAGACTCATCTGGTCGTATAGACTCATCAGGTTGTATAGACTCGGTCAGTTGTAATGACTCGCCTGGTCGTATAGTCTCGTCTGGTCGTATAGACTCGTCCGGTTCTAAAGTCTTTGATCTCTCCATATCTTGCAGGTTGGAGGCAGAACGGTTCCGTGTGCAGGCGCAGGCCCATGCAGACGCTCAGACTCGGGTGATGGATGAAGTCGGCAG
>JAFMOC010000212.1:162500-217500 GCA_019802505.1 Corydoras sp. C115 | reverse complement strand
AATGCAAGCATTGATTATACAAGAATGGACTGCTATCAGTCAGCATTTGGTCCAGAAGTTGATTGAGAGCATGCCAGGGAGAATTGCAGAGGTCCTGAAGAAGAAGGGTCAACACTGCAAATATTGACTTGCTGCATTAACTCATTCTAACTGTCAATAAAAGCTTTAGTTACTCATAATATGATTGCAATTATATTTCTGTATGTGATAAAAACATCTGACAAACACACATAAAAACCAGAGGGCAGCAGATCATGTGAAAATATAATATTTGTGTCATTCTCAAAACTTTTGGCCATGACCGTATATGTGTGTGAGTGTGTGTGTGTGTGTGTTTCTTTCCTCCCCTCAGATCTCAGCAGATATTGATCCGGCCCTCATCAGAATTCTGTTGCAGCTCCGTTCTCTTATTGCTCGGTGTCGCCTACAATAGAATCACACAACTGAAGTGCTTCACTGCGTCCGACGGAACACACCGAAATTAGCCACGCCAATTACCCGCCCCCGCCCGCTCTGCCCGCAAGGATGAGGGCATGCCGCCGCATTCGGCTCGGGTATTGACCACCACTTCACCCTCTCGCAGCAATTCAGACCTGTTTTAGGCCGGCGGTGGCGCCGGCCCCAGGTTCTGAGGTCTGTAAATGTATCGCAGCGTATCCATTCTAGAACCCTAAGCCGGGTGGGGGGGGGGGGGGGGGGGGGGTGTTGGGAAGCCCAGTTTCTGGGAATTTGGGGAAGATCTAACTATTAGAAAGAGTATGGTTGGAGGTTTGAGGTGTAGGAGGCACGAGGTACATGGAACCACAGGTTCATCTGTGGTCGGAGCTCCATGACTTTGGGGGTTCTCGTGGTTTCTGGATCCAGGTGGAGGTGTGGTGAGCTCAAATTTTGGAAAGAGCCAATCAGAATCAAGGACGTGGTGGAGGTTTGAAGTTTGTGAAATGGCAAGTTCTCCTGCAGTCGAAGCTTCATAACAGTGGAGGTTCTTGGAGTACCTGCATTCAGGTGAAGCTCAGTTTCTGGGCTATAAGGAACCCAAATTTTGGGAAAATCCAATTATGTTAAAGAGTGTGGTGGAGATTTAAAATGTACATGTCTTGGAGTATGTGAAACGACATGTTCTCCTACAGTAGGAGCGTCATAACAGTGGAGGTGCTAGGGGTACCTCAGTGCTGGTGGAGGCATTGTAAAGCTCTCTTTCTGGGCTATAAGAACATTTGGGGAACATCCAGTTATGATCAAGGGCGTGGTGGAGGTTTGAAGTGTGCACAACTTGGGTAGTATCAAGCAACAAGTTCCCATGCAGTCGAAGCTCCATAACTGTGGAGGTTCTAGAGGTATCTGCATTTGGGTGGTGGCATTGAGAAGCTCCATTTCCAAGCTATAAGGAACCCAAATTTGGGGAAGATCCAATAAAGATAAAGGGCGTGTGGGGTGGGTGGAAGTGCACATGACTTTAAGCAGTTCACCTTCAGTTGGAGCGCCATAACTCTGGAGGGTTCTAGATGCTGGTGGAAGTGTCTGGAGGGGGTCCTGTATTCTGTTCTAAAAAAAGCACCACATACACTGGAACCATGGCGATGCTTAAAGCCACCGACGGAACGGACCTCTCCACCTGCTAACTCCATCTAGATCTGAAACCCAGTGTCTGAATTTTGGAACCCGATCCGAAAGCATTCCAGGTTCCGCCTCCTCCACCCGGCTGAATCATAAAAAAAAAATGTCTCGAACCGTCAACATCACAGCTGATGGCGCCTCCTCTGGTCATGTGATCTGAGAATCCTGGCTCTCCGTGTTGCAGAAGAGAGGCGGTTGGGGCGGAACCTCGACGAATTGGCGTGACCACCTCGTTCTGGCTGCGAACCCAAATCCAGTGTTCCGCTGCGTGATGTTCTCTCCACTTTCAATATGCAGGATGTTTTCGCTGGATGCGGGGATAGGCCCCGGACGCCGTTCCACTTAAGCCTGTATTTCAGAGGGACGGTCCACCTGCAGCGCCGCGGTCGGCTGGACCCCGCTGATAATAACCCGCCGTTTTAATTTGCGAGGTATTAAAGAGAACGCGCCGGGTTCTGAATGGCCTGCACTCACATGGGTTCCGTAAAGATGGAGAGGGTGGAGAACATGTTACCCTTCACGCTGATTCTGGATGTAAATACAGCCGTGCTGCTGACGCGCTCAAAACGTGATTTAACATTAGAAATTGAAACAACACACATACACACACAAACACACACACACATATACTCATATATAAACACATACATAAACATACACATACTCATATATATAAACACACACACATACACATTCATATACACACACACGCATATATATATATATATATATATACACTCACCGGCCACTTTATTAGGTACACCATTCTAGTAACGGGTTGGACCCCTTTTGCCTTCCGAACTGCCTCAATTCTTCGTGGCATAGATTCAACAAGGTGCTGGAAGCATTCCTCAGAGAGTTTGGTCCATATTGACATGATGGCATCACACAGGTGCCGCAGATTTGTCGGCTGCACATCCATGATGCGAATCCCCCGTTCCATCACATCCCAAAGATGCTCTATTGGATTGAGATCTGGTGACTGTGGAGGCCATTTGAGTCCAGTGAACTCATTGTCATGTTCAAGAAACCAGTCTGAGATGATTCCAGCTTTATGACATGGCGCATTATCCTGCTGAAAGTAGCCATCAGATGTTGGGTACATTGTGGTCATAAAGGGATGGACATGGTCAGCAACAATACTCAGGTAGGCTGTGGCGTTGCAACGATGCTCAATTGGTACCAAGGGGCCCAAAGAGTGCCAAGAAAATATTCCCCACACCATGACACCACCACCACCAGCCTGAACCGTTGATACAAGGCAGGATGGATCCATGCTTTCATGTTGTTGACGCCAAATTCTGACCCTTCCATCCGAATGTCGCAGCAGAAATCGAGACTCATCAGACCAGGCAACGTTTTTCCAATCTTCTATTGTCCAATTTTGATGAGCTTGTGCAAATTGTAGCCTCAGTTTCCTGTTCTTAGCTGAAAGGAGTGGCACCCGGTGTGGTCTTCTGCTGCTGTAGCCCATCTGCCTCAAAGTTCGACGTACTGTGCGTTCAGAGATGCTCTTCTGCCTACCTTGGTTGTAACGGGTGGCTATTTGAGTCACTGTTGCCTTTCTATCAGCTCGAACCAGTCTGGCCATTCTCCTCTGACCTCTGGCATCAACAAGGCATTTCCGCCCACAGAACTGCCGCTCACTGGATGTTTTTTCTTTTTCGGACCATTCTCTGTAAACCCTAGAGATGGTTGTGCGTGAAAATCCCAGTAGATCAGCAGTTTCTGAAATACTCAGACCAGCCCTTCTGGCACCAACAACCATGCCACGTTCAAAGGCTCTCAAATCACCTTTCTTCCCCATACTGATGCTCGGTTTGAACTGCAGGAGATTGTCTTGACCATGTCTACATGCCTAAATGCACTGAGTTGCCGCCATGTGATTGGCTGATTAGAAATTAAGTATTAACGAGCAGTTGGACAGGTGTACCTAATAAAGTGGCCGGTGAGTGTGTATATAGATATATATATATATATATATATATATATATATATATATATATATATATATATATGAGAGTGTGTTTATATATGAGTGTGTGTGTGTGTCTATATGTGTGTATGTGTGTGTATATATATATATATATATATATATATATATATATATATATATATATATATATATATATATATATATATATGTGTGTGTGTGTGTGTGTATGTGTGAGGTAATGTCTTCCTATCCTGCCATCTCTCTCTCGTCTCTATTTAAAGACGTTGGTTCTAATTGGTTCCTCTCTCTCTCTCTTTCTCTCTGTCCCCCCCCCCATCGGTGCCCGTTGCTCTCTGTAGCGGTTAATTGGCTCGGTTGGACGACGGTTCTCCGAGCTCCAGTCGGTCGGAGTGATGGATGGAGGCATGTGTCAGGAAAGCTGCTTTCTGACAGAGAACCTTGTTCAGTCGCTTTACAGCAGGGAGGTTCTGTGATTGACCTGCGGGGGGGGGGGGGGGGGGTTCTAAACCCGGTTCTACTCCTGCATTTTAATTTAAATCTCAGAGATCACGCTGATGTGTTCCCTTTGTGTCTGAATCTGCAGGAGACTCTGGGACTAACGTTCTGCAGCAGCACCGCGGGTTTTCATTAGAACCTCAGAGTTCTGTTTATATACACGGACTTTATAGTTCTACACCTACAGACTTCACTGAGATACCACACCTCTTCACTGAGGTACCACACTTCTTTAACCCCTTCACTGAGGAACCACACCCCTTTACTGAGGTAACACACCCCTTTAATGAGCTGCCACACCCCTTTAACCCCTTCACTGAGGTACCACACCCCTTTAACCCCTTCACTGAGGAACCACACCCCTTTACTGAGGTACCACACCCCTTTAATGAGCTGCCACACCCCTTTAACCCCTTCACTGAGGTACCACACCCCTTTAACCCCTTCACTGAGGTACCACACCCCTTTCATGAGCTGCCACTCCACTTTAACCCCTTCACTGAGGTACCACACCACTTTAACCCATTCACTGAGGTACCACAACCCCTTTACTGAGGTAACACACCCCTTTACTGAGGTAACACACCTCTTTAATGAGCTGCCACACCCCTTTAACCCCTTCACTGAGGTACCACACCCCTTTTACCCCTTCACTGAGCTACCACACCCCTTTACTGAGGTACCACACCCCTTTCATGAGCTGCCACTCCACTTTAACCCCTTCACTGAGGTACCACACCACTTTAACCCATTCACTGAGGTAACACACCCCTTTACTGAGGTAACACACCCCTTTAATGAGCTGCCACACCCCTTTAACCCCTTTAATGAGGTAACACACCTCTTTAACCCATTCACTGAGGTACCACAACCCCTTTACTGAGGTAACACACCCCTTTAATGAGCTGCCACACCCCTTTAACCCCTTCAATGAGGTAACACACCTCTTTACTGACGTACCACATCTCTTTACTGAGGTAACACACCCCTTCCCTGAGGTACCACACCCCTTTAATGAGGTAACACACCCCTTCACTTAGGTACCACACCTCTTTACTGAGGTACCACACCTCTTCACTTTTGGTAACACAACTCTTTACTGAGGTACCACACCCCTTTAATGAGGTAACACACCCCTTCACTTAGGTACCACACCTCTTCACTTTTGGTAACACAACTCTTTACTGAGGTACCACACCCCTTGCCTGAGGTACCACACCCCTTTACTGAGGTACCACACCCCTTCACTGAGGTAAAACACCCCTTTAGCCCCTTTAATGAGCTCATGTCGCAGACCGGTTCCTCTGGTCCGGTGTGGGTTCTGTATCTGGGTTCTAAAGCAGACGTTGACCTTTTGATCTTTTTCTGGACGGGACGTCTCTTTGTTCATCCATCCTGACCTCCGACCCCTGACCTCCGCCCAGTGTCTGCGGGACATGCCTGTTAGTTGCTGTTCTCTCATTAGGGAACCTTCATTCTGTGATGGATGGAGCTGTGACCTTGAGGGACCTTGATTCTGAAACACGGCTTGTTATCTGTGTGGATGACGAGGAGAACCTGCAAAATTCAGCCTAGAGCTCAGAAGAACCTCTATTATGTAATGTAGGGGGAAAAAAACAGCTGCGTCAGTGAGGGGGCATGGTAGCTCAGTGAGGGGGCGTGGTTACTCAGTGAAGGGGCATGGTAGCTCAGTGTCAGGGCATGGTTACTCTGTGAGGGGGGCATGGAAGCTCAGTGTGGGGGTGTGGTTACTCAGTGAGAAGGCATGGTTACTCAGTGTGGGGGCATGGTTACTCAGTGGGGGGCGTGGTAGCTCAGTGTCAGGGTGTGGTTACTCAGTGTGGGGGTGTGGTTACTCAGTTGGGGGCGTGGTAGCTCAGTGTCGTGGTGTGGTTACTCAGTCAGAAGGCGTGGTTACTCAGTGTGGGGTCGTGGTTACTCAGTGAGGGGATGTGGTAGCTCAGTGGGACAGTGTGAGTACTCAGTGGTTAATCTGTGAGGGGGTGTGGTAGCTCAGTGTGGGGGCATGGCCGGGGTTCGGGGGGATCAGGTCGTTGTGCTGGCGGTCTGAAGGTTCTAGGTTTAAGTCCCAGGTGTACTGAAGCCCCAGCGTGGGGTTCTTGTGACCTCATAACGACCTCACCACTCCACATCCACGCTGTGTCAGAGCGAGCAGGGTTTCACCTTTAATCGTTCGGCGCGAGATGGAACAGAAGACGATCAGTCATGCTGCAGATCACAGGTTGCCGAGCCGACGCCGCGGAACCCGCGGGGAACGCTCCGGCGCCTGACTCAGCACAAAGTCGCTGTTTACTTCTCCTCCGTTCCCACTTTGAAAGTGCCGAGCTCAGCTAATTAAAAATTCTTAATTACTCAGCTGTAGCTAATTGATATTCCGCGAGTCACGCCCGCTCCTAAACGATCCGTTTAATTTCACCGCGGGGCGCGCCGGAACGGCCGAGTGGCAAGGGCGAGTGAGCGCGGTTCTCCGCAAGGAACCTCGAGATGGAACCTTTAGGAACGAGTTCCTGCAGTTTTATGAACCATTCGGACCGCGCCCAGGACACCAGTTCGGCGGGATCCGTCTCGTGACGTTCCCGTGACGTTCTCCAGCAGTGTTAGAACATGGGGACGGGATGGCTCTAAATAAGGGGCCTCCTTAAGAACCGGGGCCATGTCAAGTGTTCCTGGAACTTTATATGGAACCTGGTTAGGTCCAATGCTCAGCCACGCCCCACTGTCCACTGCACCATGTGCTTTAAAGAGCAGGTTCTACCAAGTTCCGAGTCAGAGCTTGGGTTCTGCCGGGACCGGGTATGCCAGAAATGTTCCTGGAACCCTTTGGGGGAGGAACCTGATCCAAATACGGGCATAGAAATGGACCCCAAGACTTTAAGGCTGCTGTGTTGTAGCCCACTTCCCACAAGGTGCTGAACCTGTTAATAGTGGAGTAGAACCCATGTGTCCGAGACCCGACCCGCCATGTCCCTCATGTCCTCCTCCCGTTCCGCCCGTGTTCTTCATCGGCGCTCGCAGTGGAACGTCACGGCAGGGGTGGGGGGGTTCCGTGGTCCCCCAGGGGTGGCGATGTGATTAGGGGATGTGAATGGGTTTAATCAGATGGAGATAATCCCGACGCGGCCCCTCGCCTCCTATCCCGTCCGTGGCCAGAGAAAGTCCCTGGACGCGCGGCGGTGTCGGCGCCGCCCCGCTTTTAATTGCGCGTTAGTTCCGCTTCTTTCTTTCGGGACGCGCCGGACCGTGAGCGCAGCTGCTCTCGGGTGAGAACGCCGGAGTCAGGGTGGAGGTCGGTGGAGGAGGCTGACAGATGAGCGAAACCCACCCCCTCCCACGCACACGGAGCGGGAGGTTCTGCGGGTCGGCCGTGGTGTCGGCGCTCTGCACGCCTTTCAAAGTCTGGACTGGCAAGTGGAGGTGGTGGTGGAGGTGGTGATGGAGGTATTGCTGGAGTTAGTGGTGGAGGTGGAGGTTGTGTTGGAGGTGGAAGTAGTGGTGGAGGAAGTGGAGGTTGTGGTGGAGATAGTGGTGGAGGTGGTGATGGAGGTAGTGGTGGAGGTTGTGATGGAGGTAGTGGTGGAGGTTGTGTTAGAGGTGGAGGTAGTGGTGGAAGTGGTGGTGGAGGTGGTGTTGGAGGTGGAGGTAGTGGTGGAAGTGGTGATGGAGGTAGTGGTGGTGGAGGTAGTGGTGGTGGTGGTGATGGAGCTAGTGGTGGAGGTGGTGCACATGGTGGTGGAGGTGGAGATAATGGTGGAGGTGGAGGTAGTGATGGAGATTGTGGTGGAGGTGGAGTGATAACGCCTCCTCCTGGTGATGTTCTCCCAGCGATGCCCTTGGCGCGTGCGTTCCGCGGCATGTTGAGGAACCCGAGCTCCTGACAGAACTTTCTTCTGTTTTCAGGTGAAGCAGCTGGAGGAGAAGGAGCAGCGGCTGAAGAAGCAGGAGGCGTTCTACAGGGAGCAGGTTCTCAAGCTGGAAGAACGGGTATGAACCTCCATGTTGCTCCCGTCTCGTTCAGTGCGCACCCCGGGAACCGATCCCAACCTGACGAGAACGTCCTGCATCACCTCCCCCTCAGACCTGGGGAACCTGGAGCTCCACGGAGGAGGAACTCCAACGCTCTCAGCGCGGAACCTCCATGGTCGTGATGGGTCGTGGGTTCCGAGCGTGTTCGTGTGGAGGAAATGGGTCGGGCCCTTTATTTGGCGCAGCGCTGAAGGTGAAACTGATTTAGGGTGTCACGGGGATCCCCCCCCCCGCCCAAAACTCCGCCATGCGCCCTCGCCCCGCTCCGGAACACGGGTGGTGGAGGAGGAGGAGGCGCTCGTCCCTGCACCGCCGACCGATTGTCCTCAAACACACACCGTTTCCCAGAAGGCCTTTGGTTTTGCGTGACCCACTTCAAGCCCGGTCCGAGTCTGTGCTGAAACTGCTGAACAGGCGGTTCTGCGTCTTTGTCCCATCGCGTCGAAGGTTCTTTTATTGTTCTAGAACCTAAAGACTCCATTCTCATTAGGAGTGACGGGATAGGATTAGGGATTTTGGGAGGTGCTGTGAGAAAAGAGGTTGCTGAGGATGGAGGGTTGAGGTGGAGGTTGATGGAGGTGGAGAACAGGGGGACAGAGGGAGATGCAGGATTAGGATCCGCCGGGGCGCCCCCTAATTGCAACAGCCGGAATGAGACGATGAGAACGTCGTAACGGATCAAACTGAACCGAGTTCGTGATTCACTGATTTGCGATTCACTCAAACGACACCTTGATTCGATTTCAGGGCTAGACAGCCGAATTCATTTGCTGTAGCACTGATCTGGTTTCCACAACTAAGATAATCCCTCATTAACAGCGGTTGCCACAACTACTATAACTCCTTATAAACCGTGGTTGCCACAACTCCCTCTTTAATCCCTCATTAACTCATTATACTGCAGTCAAGATTAATCCAACAGGACCTCGCCTCCTCTCGTCCTTCTTCTTCCTCTCGTCCTCCTCCTGTCCTTTCCGTCCTCTTCCCGTCTTCCCGTCCTTCTCTTCTCCTTACGTCCTCGTTCCCGTTCTCCTCCTGTCCTCCACTTGTCTTCTTCCTGTCCTTCTCTTCCCATCCCCTTCCCATCCTCCCACCCTCCTCCCGTCCTCCTTCCATCCTCCTTCAGTCCTCTTCCAGTCCTCCTCTTCTCCTTCCGTCCTCGTTCCCATTCTCCTCCTGTCCTCTTGTCCTCTTCCCGTCCTCTTCCTGTCCTCCTCTTCTTCTCCCGTCCTCCTTCCATCCTCCTTCATTCCTCTTCCTGTCCTCCTGTCCTTCTCTTCTCCTCCCGTCCTCATTCCTGTTCTCCTCCTGTCCTCCTCTTGTCCTCTTCCCGTCCTCCCATCCTCCTCTTCTCCTCCCGTCCATCTTCCGTCCTCTTCCCGTCCTCCTGTCCTTCTCCTCTCCTCCCATCCTCTTCCCGTCCTCCTCCCGTCGTCCCCCCGTCGACCCCCCTGTCCTCCAGCTTAATTCTGGGTTCTCCGCAGTGACGGGCGTTATTGATCTGCCGGCGCCTCATAAATCACTTGTGGACGTCTGTTGTATGGGGGGGGGGCACCGTGTGGACGTCTCACCGTCACAGTTCAGATAGAGACGGAGGACGCCGCTCGGCCGGACCCGGGTTCGTTTTGGCCTCCGTGGATTTATGGATGGGGATCTGTAAGATGAATGTGCTGAACGTTCCGGGCCGTGGGTGGAGGAACACGTTCTGCAGACGGCGGGCAGGGCAGGGCGCGGGTGGGGCGGGGCGTTTCGCGGCGTGATGGATGGAGCGTTTCATTAGCGGCGTTTAGGCCGCTTTGGTGGAGCGTTCTCTGGCTTCTCTGGGCGTGGGTGTGAATTGATGACGCGGCGCTCCGGTTCCGTGGGTGCGGCGGGGTGATAGAGAACAAAGGCGTTTATTTTGGTATGCTTTCGGTTCTGAACGGCTCGGTGTTCTGTGATTCATAAACCCGTCGCGGGGTTAATTAGAACGCTCAGCGTCGTTAGCATCGATCCGCGCTACAGAAACAAACTGCGCCCGCATGCCGGCCAATCACACACCGGCGTTTAATTACAGTCGGAGTTCATTAACCAGAGACAGACTCTCTGACACAGACAGTTAGGTTGCCATGACTACTATAATCCCTCATTAACCGCGGTTGCTACAACTACAATAAGCACCTATTAATAGTGGTTGCCACAACTACTGCAATCCATCATTTACAGCTGTTGCCTCAACTACTATGATCTCTAATTAATAGAAGTTGCCATCGGTGGCCACAACTAACACAATTCCTTATTTACAGCGGTTGCCACAACTAAAATAAGCACTTACTGATAGCTGTTGCCACATCTACGACAATCCCTTATTAACAGTGGTTGCCAGAACTATTATAATCCCTAATAAGTAGTAGTTGCCATGGCTAATATAATCTCTAATTAACAGCAGTTGCAACAACTATTGTGATCCTTTATAAACAGCGGTTGCCATGACTATAATAATCCCTCATAACCAACTACTTATAATCCATTTTAATCCTCTATAACGTGACAATCCCTCATGCCAGTTTCCATGACTTTAACCTTTAATGATGGTTGCCATGACCGCTTAGATCCTCCGTGACAGTTGCCGCAACTTCTGTAATCCGGTTGCCTCAACTATTTTAATCTCTCTTAACCTCTGCTGCGACTAGTATAATCCCTTAATAACAATCGTTGCTACAACTACTATAATCTTTTATAAACAATTGTTTCCACACCCATCATACTTCGTATCGGTTACCATGACTATGATAATCCCTTTACAACAATAGAACACAAACTGGGAGCTAATGCTGCTGCAATCCCCTGGTCGAACCACAGGGGGGGTGGCAGTGACAGTCGTCCTCGCACTGTTTGTTTAGTTTTTCCTCGTCGTCCTCGTCCTCTGGTGTTCTCCGTTTCGCACCTCGCAATAGAGACAGTAAGGAAGACGGAGTGGAGGAGAACATAAAAGGCTGATATATATTACACGTCTCTTTTGATTCGCAGTGCTCGTTTATCAGAGAAACCCCCCCCACCTGCATGACAGGTCATCACAGCACCTCCAGCCTCGGAACTGCCACCGCCCCCGGAACGATGTCTCTGTTTTCACACTCGGTCCCGCGCTGGACGAGTCTCCTTATTTAACTGCGGGGTCTTGGACGGGGGGGGGGTTCCTCACTCCGGTCCTCGTCTCACCCTTGTCCTGCGTGAGCGGGTGACTGAGGGCATGGACGAGGTCCTGCTGAGGTCGTCCTGTTTGGAGATCATCACAGCATGCGATGTTGTATGCTGGCACTCTCTCCCTCTCACGTTCCATAGCTTCAGTAGAACCCGAGACACAGTGGACGTAGATGAGACCCGCCCCCTCCCGTCGTCCGGTTCCTTCTGGGACGTCCATTCTGTACCCTCTCAGTATCCCTCCACCGAAAAGCGCCACCTTATGAACCAGGTTTCCTTGACTCTCTCCATGAGAACCTCTCCCCTCATACGTAGTGTTCCGGGTTCCGGTCCATCGCTCGGCACTACGGGCCGCCGTTCCCAAACGTTCTCTCCGTCCCCGTTCCGTCTGCTCTGTCCATCTCGGGGCTTCCGTGGCTTCCGCTCTGATGTTGATGCTCTCACTCGAGATCACTCCGCCTTCGCCATTACCCTGCCAGCTGTTTGACGTTTTGCTGTTCTGCCGCAGTTCGGGTTCTAAGCACCCGAGAGTTAATTAAAAAAGCTCCTGTGGCTCCTTGAGCTCGGCTCTTTTAAATCCTATCCCGGTGTCGCCGTGGATGGCTTTACGGCTCTATGACGCCCCCTGTGTACTCCATTAAGTAAATGTGTATCCTGACAACATGTAAACAAGGACTTGGGAAGGGGGAGGGTTCCACGTCAGGGTGGATCGCAGATTAATCAGGAGAACCTCCGGTTTAGCCCCATGCATCATTACATCTGTGTACGGTCAACGGGCTAGACGGGGTCCCGGGGCCTCGATTAACCGGGCCACTATTAACCCACACAAGGGGTCCATGAGGAACAGAGACAGCTGTGGAGAAGTCAGCTGTTAAGTTCAGCTGTTAGAACTTAATTAACACTGATATACATTAGACATCTGACTTTACATAGATCCCATTAGGAAAAGACAGGAGCCGGATGTGGCCCTGGGGCCGCAGTTCTCACCTTTAAGGCGTCTGTGAGGAACTGGGACTGTTCTGGAGGGATGACATATATAAGGGACACTTATATACATTAGACATCCAACTTTTCATAGATCCCATTAGGAAAAGGCAGGGACAGTCAGAGGGCCGGATGTGGCCCTGGGGTCACAAGTAACACTTTTAAGGGGTCTGTAAGGAACTGGGACCGTTCTGTTGAACCACCGTTCCGTTGACAGAACTACTGAATTAACACAGATACATTGGACATCTATCGCGGCACGGTGGCTTAGTGGTTTAGCATGTTCTCCTCTCAGCACTATGGATTCCCGGTTCGAATCCCCATCTGGGTGGAGTTTCCATGTTCTCCCTGTGTCTGCGTGGGTTTCCTCTGGGTTCTCCGATTTCCTCCCACAGTCCAAAAACATGGATCAAGTCAATTGAGTTCTCCAAATTGCCCCATATGGAGTGTCTGTGTGAGTGAGTGTGTGCTCAGCGATAGATTGACGTCCTGTCCTGGGTGTATCTGCCCAGCGCCCGAAACGTTCTCCCCTGGATGGATATGGGGAACCCCCCGCGACCCTAATAGAGGATAAAGCAGAAGATAATGAATGAATGAACATTGAACATCTAACCAAAGATCCAGTTAAGAAATGACAGAGAAGGTCAAAGGGCCGGATGTGGCCCCTGGGCCATTCTCGCTTATTTCAAGAGGGGCGTCAGAAACTTGTGGAGGGAAGAACCAATAGACAGAATTTAATTACCATTCCTAGACCTTTGATTTTTGATCCCATGTGGTCCGGACAGGGAGAGTCGGAGGGCCGGATGTGGCCCCGGGGCCATAACAGACCCATCCAAAGAACGGAAAACGCAAAAAAATTTTTTTTTAAATATGAGAAGCTAAAATCCGTCCGATGATCCTTTTAGAGGGTACTGCACCACCCCTCCCCCCACCCACCCATTCCTCTGGAGCTACGTCCATCCTCATATCCTGGTATCATTACCTCCAACATCCATCTGTTCTGTGTTTCCCCGTACTTCACCTTAGAACCACCAGGAGGCTGACATTTTGATGATTTTTTTTAAGGTCATATCTGCTCTCTGAACAATCATCGGGCCCTTTTTCAGCCACCGGCCCCTGGGAAGACGACCCCGTGTATAATGACCTCACTCAGCTGTTCACCTAATGGACATTCTTGGCGGCGCACTATAATCACCCGACACTTCATGCTTTACGCTCTCAATATCGCCCTCTATAAACCTTTAATGGAGTTTGAATTGTACAGTGCGGCTGAGCCGTCCTCCGGTGCCGACCTGCGCTCGCGCTCGTTCGGTTCCGTCTGCCCAAACGGGCCCACCGCGCCCTGCCTGACTTCTGGAGGGCTTTTTAAATACTAGAATCACAGGAATGCATTTGGACCTCACCTAATGTCCCTCTGTCTTCCAGAGCGCCCAGTTTTACAAGGTGTCCAAGGAGAACTTTCATGAGGCGGCGGACGAGGTCACGGCTAAGTACAAGTAAGTTCTCCTTTCCCTTTGGTTTGGTCGCATCGGCTGCCGGAGTTGTGATGTAACCGTCAGGAAGGTTCTCAGGAGTGCTTTTAGTCATCACGTCATCAGCCTGTACTCTGGTTGAAGGGACTAGGTACTAGGGCAGAGACATAGGGCACTAAAATGTAACCCTAACCCTCTCCATTTGAAATGTATTGCCTTCATTTGCAAATTGTAAGCCTCGTTCTATTCCACCCATACAACCTTTAACCTCCATGTGTGCCAAGTTTATGTGTACCAAGTTTGAAGGGACTAGGTACTAGGGCAGAGACACAGGGGACTAAAATGTAACCCTAACTCTCTACTTTTATATTGTATTGGCTACACGTTTAAATTAAAGGCCTTGTCCTATTCCACCCATACAACCTTTAACCCCCAAAGTATTCAGGTTTAATAAACCTATACTCTAGTTCATTTGTGCCAAGTTTGAAGGGACTAGGTACTAGGGCAGAGACATAGGGCACTAAGATGTAACCCTAACCAACACGTGGTAGGGCAACACGTTTAAATTACAGGTCTCGTCCTATTCCACCCATACAACTTTTAACCCCCAAATTTGGTAGATTTCATCATCTCATGGTCTCATTTATGTGTGCCAAGTTTGCAGGGACTAGGTACTAGGGCAGAGACATAGGGGACTAAGAACCCTAACCCCCTCCATTTAAAAGGTATTGCCTACGTGTTTATATTTCAGACTTCGTTCTATTTCACCTATACAACCTTTAACCCCCCAACTTGGTAGATTTCATGACCCTATAGTCTCATTTATGTGTGCCAAGTTTGAAAGGACTAGGTTCTACGGCAGAGACATAGGGCACTGAGATGTAACCCTATTGAAAATGTATTGCCTTCATGTGTTAATTGCATGGCTCGTCCAATTCCCCCATCTGTCTGGAGGAATTAATCATTAAGAAGTTAATTAATGAGCGTGGAGGCATTGATATTAATCTTTAAAGGCTTCCTTATCCACGTCGTCTTTCTGATCTACATGGGAGCTGCACGGTTCTCCATTAGCCGCCGCTGTAACCGAAGAACGCAGTGGTTGGAGTCTGAGGGCTCCGCCCGTATGTGTCTTAATGTGGCCGATCAGTCTCCGACGTTAATGCCCCGTGAGTGGCTGCGCTGGGAAGCGAGGGCCCGGCTGTTCCAGTACTAGCCGGGGTTCTCAAATCGCATTAGGCCATCATTAGGCCTCCTTCCTCGGTGCTAACGCAGGGATCATCGTGTCGGTGGAAATGCCCCAAATTGATTAGCGCCGTCCGGCGGGGCCGGGGAGAATGTGGGAGGGGCCTAAATTGCATTTGGAAGTGCATTAAAAACAGCATTAGCATGACACGGCTCCCACCCCCGGACGGTCGGTGGAGTGGCCCGGGTGTCATGTGACCAGCGAGGCCTGCTGTGAGTGCACCGATTGGCTGATTGCATTAGCGAGGTGCATTAGCAGCGGCGCGATTGGATTACCGGCTCGCGCAGTGCGGGGACGTGTGTTCTTTTTCCCCCCCCTCTGTAAATAAACGGCCGGCAGGCCGCGGTGTTGCTGCTGGAGCCAGAGAGGGCGCCGCCGCCGCCTGTAGGAACCTAATTGGGTTTGGGAGTGTGCTGCTGGATGAGGGAGAACGTGAGGGCGAGCGAGAGAGAGTGAGCGAGCGGGCGGGGCATTTTGCCGACTGCGAATAATCCTGGCTCGGCTCCCCCGGTGGATTTTCGCGGCTCTCCGGTTCTCTGGGTTTTTAAAAGAGAACACGCAGATAAGACTCGCCGTCGATAGAACAATCATCCGGAATTCAGTTCAAGCCTTTTGATTTCCTGAAAGTGGAACCTTCCCGGGAGGAACGGTGCTCCGATCTGCATAACTGATTGAATTAATGCCAATTCGATATGTTAATCAGACTCCGGACGCCGAAAACGGCTAACGACCTCGCCGTGGTGTGGACGAGGTGGCACTTAGAGAACCAAGAACCAAGGACAAGAACGTGTTCCAGGAGGAGATGTTCCATGTGATCTTTAGTCCCCTACTACGGCTGAACAATAGGGAACTAAAACGTTACGTGGAACCTCGCCATTAAAATTGTATTGCCTAGATGGACAAATTTCAGGACGTGTTCTAATCCAACCATGTGACCTTTAGTCCCCTAACTATAGACCCTTCATCTTTCTGTAGTGTACTTCATGTATGCCAATTTTAAAGGGCCTGAGTACTACGGCTGAACAATAGGGAACGAAAATGTTATGTGGAACCTCGCCATTAAAATTGTATTGCCTAGATGGACAAATTGCAGGACGTGTTCTAATCCAACCATGTGACCTTTAGTCCCCTAACTATAGACCCTTCATCTTTCTGTAGTGTACTTCATGTGTGCCAATTTTAAAGGTTCTAGGTACTACGGCTGAACAATAGGGAACTAAAATGTTACGTGGAACCTCGCAATTAAAATTGTATTGCCTAGCTGGACAAATTGCAGAACCCCCCCACCCCCCACGACCCTAGTAGAGGATAACAAGGAGCTCCTCTCAGCGCTGGGGATTCAATCCCGATTTGGTTGGAGTTTGCATGTTCTCCCCGTGTTGGCGTGGGTTTCCTCCGGGTTCTCCGGTTTCTCTGGACTGTGGAAGGAAACCAGAGAACCTGGAGGAAACCCACGTGGAGACGGGAAGAACATGTAGACTCCATCCGAATTTGGGATTCGAACCGGGAATCCCCAGCGCTGAGAGGAGAACAGGCTAAACCACTAAGCCACCGTGACGCCCCGTCTCAATATCATCTCACGATAATGGAAATGCCCTTAAACCCCAAATAGGACAACCCCTCAGCAGGGGGCAACTTGGGTTCCCTTACCAGCAATAATCAGAAATATATATATATAAAGACAGATCCTGCTGGATCGTGGGGGCCCAGGGGCCTCCCGTATCGCTGTCCCAAGTCCGGTGCGCAACCGCTGGATGAGAATGCCACTACATTACTCTCCCATCACTTTCCCCCGGATGTCGGCCCTTCTGTCCATCACTCATGATAATAGAATGATAGGGGTCAGAAATTAAAGACCCCCCCCTCCCGCCCCGCCCCCGCTGGAACCGATGGATGCTATTTAACGGCAAGACTAATGATGGAGGTCGGGCCTCGTCATTTTTCTTCCTAACTGCGTCATTTGTTTTTATTTGTCCGCGTGCCTCTCTCGGCGCTCGAGGGGGCCGGTTCCGACCCCCGGCGCCGGCTTCACCTCTTAACCTCATTAGGCCGTAAGTGGTCGTAAACCATGACAAATCGGCGCACGTCCGTCATGTGATCGACGGCCCTGCGCGGCTCTCGCGCCGAATGCGGAAAAAAAACACTCGCAACGCCTTTTGAGAAACGACGTCTGTAACGACGGCCAGGGAAGCCGAGGTTCACGGGGGCGGAGAGGGTTTTTAATTACGTTCATCAGAGCCGTGGGGGCGCTGTAGTGGACGTGGACGTTCGCCCGTCCGCTTTCGGCAGTCTGCATTCTAATTCATCCCGTTCAGGACTCATCCGTGTCTTCACGGCGTTGCTTTGTCCCCGGGCCTTCCCCAAAATGTTTGCAGAAGCATTAAGGTTCCGTTCACGGGAACTAAAGGTTCCTGAACCCTAACCTGACTGCACAAGGAGTACCGTTTCCATGGCAACCGCCAAACCCAGAAACATCCATCAGATCTCTGGATGGAGAGACATGATTGGTCGCTCCCGAGAACACGCCTCCTCTGCTGTAGAGTCCAGTGACGCTGTGCTTTACACCACGGGGTTCAGAGATGGACGCTTGAGGACGCTTCATGTGTAGAACCGTTCCACCAACGACTCTCTATCACTGCAGTCTGGGGCCGGAGTGTTCTTTAGAACATGATCAACCATTGGGACGTAGCGTTCTGCAAGTCACCGACGTTCCCCGAGTTACTAAAGAGTTCCTCGTCCACAGTTAGCCTCCACCCCAGACCCGACCAGAACCAGAGCGCTGTAAACTCCAAACGCTCCTCGCTGGCTACTAAAGAGTGTCCACTGCTCCGTACGTCTCCACCCTGCCTGTCCTGATTGGACGTAGATTTTTGTAAGTCATGGACGGTTCCCACCAGTTATAGAGAGAGTTCTTCGTCCACAGTTAGCCTCCACCCTGCTAGTCCAGACCGGAACCAGGGTGCTGTCAGCTCCAGATGCTCCTCGTTGGTCACCAAAGGGTGTCCACTGCTCCTTACGTCTCCACCCTGATTGTCCTGATTGGATGTAGCGTAAGTCACAGATGCTTCCAGCAAGTCACAGAGAGTTCCTTGTCCACAGTTAGTTCCTGACAGGGACACAGGCTCCCCAAGTTACTAAAGAGTTTCTCATCCACAGTTAGCCTCCACCCTGCTGGTGGAGCGGAACGAGGGTGCTGTGGGCCCCGCTGGTTACTAAAAAGCGTCCTCTTCCTCTGCTCCGTACGTCTCCACCTGACGTGTCCTTATTGGACATAGCGTGCTGTAAGTCACGGACGCTCCCCGAGTTACTAAAGAGTTCCTCGTCCACAGTTAGTTCCTGACAGGGACACAGGGAGCGGACCGAGAGACGGACAGCGTCCGGGACGAACGGGACGAGGGGAGACGTGGAGGAGGCCGAGTGTTTCCCCGAGACGGTCGCTTTAGACAAAGATCAGATAGAGCATCATTCATATTAAACACCGCTGGGGGGGGCGGGGGGGTTCTGTCAAAGCTGTCACATCACTGCGGCTTAGACGGACGTCTGATCCCAAAAACCAACAGAACGCCTCGGACAGCAGACAGAGATAAGGTCCTGTCCCATTCTTCACCCCCCCTCCATCCCCACCCCCATCCCAAAAGGTCACGCCACTGCCCTGAAGGGGGGTCTGTGTGTCCCCCGCGGGTCCCTCACGGTTTCACAGAGACACTGTAACTGCAGTTCAGGCGGTCGAGCTGAGAGAGTTTTGGGTGCAGTGTTCTGAATAATGGAGACTGTTGGAGAGTGCAGGGATAGGTACAACAAAGACAGAGCGAGGGTGAGGTGGAGGTGTCTGGAGGAGGAGGAAGCAGAGGTGAGGAAGGACACATGCACCAGCATCAGGGTTCCGATTCAACACAATGTTCTTCTAAAGCTCCTGCATGTCTAGAACACACTCACTCGGTCACTCAGTGGGGAGGGGGGGTTAGGATGGTGAGTGGTTGGGTTAGTTGGTGGGTGAGCATGGGTGGATCAATATGGGTGGGTAACTGTGGGTGGGTGTGTGAATGTGTGGGTGTGGATAGGTTGTGTTGGTGGGTGTGACTGTGTGTAGGTGGGTGAGTGTGGGTTGGTGGATGTGTGAGTGAGTGAGTGGTTTCAGGGTGGTGGGGCTGTGTGGGTTGGATAAGTGTGAGGGATTGGGTGTGTGTGAGTGGGGTGGGTGAAGTGGGTGTGTGGGTGGGTTGTTGAGTGAAAGTGTGTGGGTGGGTGTGAATGGGTGTTTGGGTTGTGTGGGTGGGTTGAATGGGTAGGTGTGTGGGTGCATGTAGGTGGGGTGGGTGTGAGTGGGTGTGTGGGTGGGGGTGAGTGTGTGGGTGGGGGTGGGTGTGAGGGTGGGGGTGGGTGTGAGTGGGTGTGTGGGTGCATGTGGGTGGGTGTGGGTGGATGTGTGGGTGGGTGGGCTGGCTGGTGTGGGTGGATGTGTGTGGGGTGGGTGGGGGTGGGTGTGAGTTGGTGTGTGTGGTGCATGTAGTTGGGGTGTTTGTGTGGGTGGGGTGGGTGTGAGTGGGTGTGTGTGGGTGCATGTGTGTGGGGTGGGTGTGTGTGGGGTGGGTGTGTGTGGATGTGTGTGGGGGGGTGTGGGTGCATGTGGGTGGGGGTGGGTGTGAGTTGGTGTGTGTGGTGCATGTGTGTGGGGTGGGTGTGAGTGGGTGTGTGTGGGTGTGTGTGTGGATGTGTGTGGGGGGGTGTGGGTGCATGTGGGTGGGGTGGGTGTGAGTGGGTGTGTGTGGGTGCATGTGTGTGGATGTGTGTGGGGGGGTGTGGGTGCATGTGTGTGGGGGTGGGTGTGTGTGGGTGCATGTGGGTGGGGTGGGTTCTTAATTAACCCCTCACTCCACTGCTGGTCGCCGTTCACTCTGATGTCACCTGACGTTCTTTTGTCCGCCTCGGTTCTCGATTTCAGACGGGCGATTCCGGAGGAGAACGGTGGAGAAGTGGAACCTCACCCTCCCTCTGCTTCTCTCGTGTTTTGCAGGAGGTACGAGGTCCGTCCGGTGTGCGCCGCCCTGCAGGCTGAGGTCCTGAGGTGCTATCAGGAGAACCATGGGAGAACCCTGCAGTGTTCCGCCGTGGCGTCCCTGTACCTGCAGTGCGTCGACGGCGCCAAACACGTGAGGCCTACACCGTACCGATGCCCCCCTCCTCCCCCCGCACCCCTCAGCCGTCCCCCTGCTCACTGAGACGCCGCCGGTGTAGACACGGAGAACCAGGGGAGTCAGAAAAGCCATTACAGTCGGCATGTTCCCGTCAGGTTCTCCGACAGCGGGACGCAGGACGCCTACTTGTTTAATCGAGGAGAACATGCCAAAGTGCACTGTAGTAGGTCTGCGGCCTGTCGGCAGCTGGAAGGAGGGTTTTGGACACACCGCCCTGTGGGTGGCACCTCCACCTCCAAGTCTCCACCACACCTCCACCACGCCTCCACCGCACTGCCGCCCCATCTCTTCTGCACCCCTCCACCACACCACCACCATGCCTGCACCACACCTCTACCGCACTTCCACCACGCCACCACTACAGCTCTACCGCACCTCCACCACGCCTCCACCGCACTGCCGCCCCATCCCTTCTACACCTCCACCACGCCACCACCATACCTCCACCACGCCACCACCATACCTCCACCGCACCTCTAATGCACCTCCACCACACCTCTACCACACCTCCACCACGCCACCACCATACCTCCACCACGCCACCACCATACCTCCACCGCACCTCTAATGCACCTCCACCACACCTCTACCGCACCTCCACCACGCCACCACCATACCTCCACCACGCCACCACCATACCTCCACCGCACCTCTAATGCACCTCCACCACACCTCTACCGCACCTCCACCACGCCACCACCATACCTCCATCACACCTCTACCACACCTACACCCCATCTCTTCCACACCTCCACCCCATCTCCACCGCACCTCCACCACGCCACCACCATACCTCCACCGCACCTCTAATGCACCTCCACCACACCTCTACCGCACCTCCACCACGCCACCACCATACCTCCACCACGCCACCACCATACCTCCACCACACCTCTAATGCACCTCCACCACACCTCTACCGCACCTCCACCCTATCTCTTCCACACTTCCAGAGCGGGGGAGGCAGATCTGGTGTTCCGCTGTCGGACCCGCGGTGAGAGCGCCCCCTTGGTTCCACCTGAGGTGGGACGCACCGCCGGGCCCTCGGAGGATCTCCCTCGGACCTCCTTAAGTGTTTGTTAAATAAAATGGGCCCCCGCTCCGTGTCGCTCGGCCCCCCCGCCGTGAGTGGAGCATTTCCATTCAGACAGCTTTTCTATTAGATTTGCACCACCGCGCCGGGTTCCGGGGTCTCGCCGTCCGGCGCCGCGGAGCCGTGCATCATGTAAATGTGCCGCATGTTTTATTCATCAGCGCTCAGCTACCTGCGACCACCTTAACGTCCACGCCGCATCGCCGCCATCACACTGCCGGATCTGGAACGTGTTGTCTTATCAGATGCACGTTCTCCGTTCTCGTCCCGCCGCGCACATCCGAGGGTGAGGTTCTCCCGCGTGGACGGGACGCCGGATCAGGGCCGTCTTCATGAACCACACGGTTCTGGTTAGCTGCTTTATTAGGTTCACGCCCCCCGTTTCCTTTAAGCTCCACCCACTGTGCACCTGCACATCTGTAGTTCTGGACGTCCGGACTTGTTGTCCTTCTGTTTCTCAGCGTGGTTCTGTGGGGCACCGATGATCAGAACCAGGGACAGAGCACCTCGTTAGGGTCTCGTTAGGGTGGTGGAGGATCCTCAGCACTGCAGAGATGCTGAAGGGCCATCTGTAGAACAGTTTGAAATCAGGACACTCCTGTCTGTCTCTCCGTCTGTCTGTCTGTCCATCCAGCTGTCTCTGTCGCTCACTCTTTCCTGTGTGTCTGTCTGTCTCTCTGTCTGTATCTCTGTCTCTGTCTCTTTGTATCTCTGTCTCTCTTTCACTCTCCCTCTGTCTGTCTGTCTGTCTGACCCTCTGTCTGTCTGTCTTTCTCTCTGTCTGTCACTGTCTGTCCATTTGTCTGTCTCTCTCTGTCTGTCGGTCTTTCTGTCTCACTCTCTCTGTCTCTGTCTATCTGTCACTCTCTGTCCATTTGTCTGTCTCTCTGTCTGTCACTCTGTCCATTTGTCTGTCTTTCTGTCTCTCTCGCTCTCTCTGTCTGTCTCTCTCACTTTGTCTGTCTGTCTGTCTGTCCATTTGTCTGTTTTTCTGTCTCTCTCATTCTGTCTGTCTCTCTCTCTTTCTGTCTGTCTCTCTCGCTCTGTCTCTCTGTCAGTCTGTCTCTCTGTCTGTCTCTCTCTCACTCTCTCTCTCTGTCTGTCCGCCTGTCTCTCTCTCTCTTTGTCTCTCCGTCTGTCTGTCTGTAACTGTTCATATGTCCTGTCCAGCGGCAGTGTGAGGGGACGTCCTCGTCCCTCTGTCGGGGTAATTACCCTCCAGCTTATCAGTAATGATGTGATAACCTTTGCCCCGGCGTCCCTGTCCTCTCTGCCATCCGTAATGTGGACGCCTCTTGGTCCCCGCCGGCCGATAGCACGGCGCGCGCAGAACGGAGGCAGATAAACGTCCTCGCGTCTTCGCCGTCAGAGCGCTTTATCTGCACGTCTCGGTTCCGCTCTCGCGCCGTCCTTTCTTCCATTCTCCGCTGCTTTTGATGAACCGGTTCACGCCGGTGGATAAGCCTCTGCACTGTTCTCCCGTCGCCGCGTTCTCGAACCTGACCGGGTTTCTAAACACGCCTTCGCCGTGCGGTTCCACGACCGGAGAACCCTGAGCTTCTTATTCAACCTCATACCTTTTGACTTATATTGAGGAACCATGGGGACCTCCATTGACTCATGTGGAGGAACCATGGGGATCTCCAATGACCCATGTGGAGGAACCATGGGGATCTCCAATGACCGATAGGGAGGAACCATGGAGATCTCCAATGATCCATGTGGAGGAACCATGGGGATCTCCAGTGATCTATGTGGAGGAACCATGGGGATCTCCAGTGACAACATTGGGATCTCCAGTTACCCATGTAGATAAACCATGGAGGTCTCCAGTGACCCATGGGGAGGACCCATGGGGATGGTCCGGGGTTATGGAAATCGAGGACCACGGTATAAAGTATATCACGGTATCTCGTTTTGAGAACTCTTAAGGTTCTCAGCAGCTCTCTGTCTCTCTCTCTCACTCTCTCTCTCTCTCTCTTTCTCTCGCTCGCTCGCTCACCATGCGGCTCTTTCTGATTTCATCAGTGCTTCCTCTGGTGCAGCAGCCTGTAGGAAATTCGTATTGGCACCTGAAGAGAGCGAGCGAGCGAGAGAGAGAGAGCGAGCGAGAGAGTGTCTGGGAATTCCACTCGCACTAAACACCAAATCCACTTACTCTCACATACCCCGTACCCCCCCCAGATCCTTTTCACCGTCTCTTTATTCTTCTCCCACTCAGGACAAGATGAGGACCGGGGGCTAGAGCCGAGCCGACGGACCTGCGGACCGACCGGAGAACCCCGGGGTCCTGATTTAACCACGTTCTGCCCTCTCTCATATCGTGCCTTATGGAGATGTCTCTTACAAACGGGAAGAAATGGTGCCTTACGTTCGTTTAGTGAACCTCGTTTTAGCAGTTACTGCAGATCTATATCCTTTGCATGCCTCCCTCCGGACCCCTGACCCCGGACCCACCGTTCAACCTGAATTTATATTTATTCTTTTGTCTGCATGCCGAGAATAAACGTCTAATGCAAATCTTACTTTGTGTGGTCTGATGTTTTCAAATGTTTATATCTATGTTGCTTATATATATATATATATATATATATATATATATATATATATATATATATATATATATATATATATCCTCTTTTAGGGTCGCGGGGGGGGGGGGGGTTCCCCATGCCCATCCAGGGGAGAACATTTCGGGCACTGGGCAGATACACCCAGTGCAGGGGGCAATCTATCACTGGACACACACTCACTCACACAGACACTCTCTATATGGGGCAATTTGGAGAACTCAATTGACCTTGATCCATGTTTTTTAGACTGGGAGGAAACTGGAGAACCCGGAGGAAACCCACACGGACACGGGGAGAACATGCAAACTCCAGTGATTGTTTATTCGGTGTGTGTTTGTTGTGTATTTTGGTGATTGTTTATTTGGTGTGTGTTTGTTGTGTATTTCGGTGATTGTTTATTCAGTGTGTGTTTGTTGTGTATTTTAAGTGATTGTTTATTCAGTGTGTGTTTGTTGTGTATTTTGGTGATTGTTTATTCAGTGTGTGTTTGTTGTGTATTTTAAGTGATTGGTTATTCAGTGTGTGTGTGTTGTGTATTTTGGTGATTGTTTATTAAGTGTGTGTGTTGTGTATTTTGGTGATTATTTATTCAGTGTGTGTTTGTTGTGTATTTTGGTGATTGTTTATTTAGTGTGTGTTTGTTGTGTATTTTGGTGATTGTTTATTTAGTGTGTGTTTGTTGTGTATTTTGGTGATTGTTTATTCAGTGTGTGTGTGTTGTGTATTTTGGTCATTGTGTATTCAGTGTGTGTGTGTTGTGTATTTTGGTGATTGTTTATTTAGTGTGTGTTTGTTGTGTATTTTGGTGATTGTTTATTCAGTGTGTGTTTGTTGTGAATTTTGGTGATTGTTTATTTAGTGTGTGTTTGTTGTGTATTTTGGTGATTGTTTATTCAGTGTGTGTGTGTTGTGTATTTTGGTGATTGTTTATTCAGTGTGTGTGTGTTGTATTTTGGTGATTATTTATTCAGTGTGTGTGTGTTGTGTATTTTGGTGATTGTTTATTTAGTGTGTGTTTGTTGTGTATTTTGGTGATTGTTTATTTAGTGTGTGTTTGTTGTGTATTTTGGTGATTGTTTATTCAGTGTGTGTGTGTGTTGTGTATTTTGGTGATTGTTTATTCAGTGTGTTGTGTATTTTGGTGATTGTTTATTTGGTGTGTGTTTGTTGTGTATTTTGGTGATTGTTTATTCAGTGTGTTTTTGTTGTGTATTTTGGTGATTGTTTATTCAGTGTGTGTGTGTTGTGTATTTTGGTGATTGTTTATTTAGTGTGTGTTTGTTGTGTATTTTGGTGATTGTTTATTCAGTGTGTGTGTGTGTTGTGTATTTTGGTGATTGTTTATTTAGTGTGTGTTTGTTGTGTATTTTGGTGATTGTTTATTCAGTGTGTGTGTGTGTTGTGTATTTTGGTGATTGTTTATTTAGTGTGTGTTTGTTGTGTATTTTGGTGATTGTTTATTTAGTGTGTGTTTGTTGTGTATTTTGGTGATTGTTTATTCAGTGTGTGTGTGTGTGTGTGTGTGTGTGTGTGTGTGTGTGTTTGTTGGAACGTAAAGGGTTAACGTGTCGCAGTCGCTGGTAAACCGAACGAACGTTTTCTGTGATATTTTAAAATGACAGGAAAGTCAACCAATCACATTCTTCCTCTGACCATGTGGGCTTCATCATCCCTAATTGAACCTAACTCCCACCTACAGGCAGGCTGGCCAATCAGGAGCTGTTCTTTTGAGCGGGAAATGTGAATATGCCGGTAATGAAGACGTTGACGTTGCATTTTTCTTTAGTTATTCTCTTTAAATGAAAAGTTAAAGTTCTTTTACGAACTTGGATTTCATCACCTTTATCTGAAAAACAGGAGGATTTTCATCTTTAAACAGGTAAGTTATTAAAAAATGGTTTGTCAAAAGGAACCAAAAGGTTCTGTCATGGTTTGTCAAGAGGAACCAAAAGGTTCTGTCATGGTTTGTCAAGAGGAACCAAAAGGTTCTGTCATGGTTTGGCAGGAGGAACCTAAAAGTTGTGTCATGGTTTGTCAAGAGGAATCAAAAGGTTCTGTCATGGTTTGTCAGGAGGAATCAAAAGGTTCTGTCATGGTTTGTCAGGAGGAACCTAAAAGTTCTCTCATGGTTTGTCAGGAGGAACCAAAAGTTCTATCATGGTTTGTCAGGAGGAACCAAAAGTTCTGTCATGGTTTGTCAGGAGGAACCAAAAGGTTCTGTCATGGTTTGTCAGGAGGAACCAAAAGGTTCTGTCATGGTTTGTCAGGAGGAACCAAAAGGTTCTGTCATGGTTTGTCAGGAGGAACCAAAAGGTTCTGTCATGGTTTGTCAGGAGGAACCAAAAGGTTCTTTCATGGTTTGTCAGGAGGAACCAAAAGTTCTATCATGGTTTGTCACGAGAAACCAAAGGGTTCTGTCATGGTTTGTCAGGAGGAACCAAAAGGTCCTCAGTAACCCATAGGAAGGAATTCCGGGGTCTCTATTAACTTATATTGAGGAACCAGGGATGTCTCCAGTGACCCATGTGGAGGAACCATGGGATCTCAAGTGACTCATGTGGGGGAACCATGGGGATCTCCAATGACTCATGTGGAGGAACCATGGGGATCTCCAATGACTCATGTGGAGGAACTATGGGGAGATCTCCAGTGACCCACAGGGATCTCCAGTGACCCTTGTGGAGGAACCATGGGGATCTCCAGTGACCCATGTGAAGGAACCGTGGGGATCTCCAGTGAATCATGTGGAGAAACCGTGGGGATCTCCTGTGACCCATGTGGAGGAACCGTGGGGATCTTCAGTTACCCATGTAGAGGAACTATGGGGCTCTCTAGTGACCCATGTGGAGAAACTATGGGAAGATCTCCAATGACCCATGTGGAGGAACCGTGGGGATCTCCAGTGACCCATGTGGAGGAACCGTGGGGATCTCCAGTGACCCATGTGGCGGAACCATAGAGATCTCCACTGACCCATGTGAAGGAACCATGTCTTCCGTGACCATGTCTTCCGTGACCATGTCTTCCGTCTTCCTTCCAATCTTCCGTGACCCATGTGGACGAACCGTGGGGATCTCCAGTGACCCATGTGGAGGAACCGTGGGGATCTTCAGTGACCCATGTGGAGGAACCATGGGGATCTCCAGTGACCCATGTGGCGGAACCATAGAGATCTCCACTGACCCATGTGAAGGAACCATGTATTCCGTGACCATGTATTCCGTGACCATGTCTTCCGTGACCATGTCTTCCGTCTTCCTTCCAATCTTCCGTGACCCATGTGGAGGAACCGTGGGGATCTCCAGTGACCCATGTGGAGGAACCGTGGGGATCTCCAGTGACCCATGTGGAGGAACCGTGGGGATCTCTGGTCAAAATGAGAAGTAATCTAATATCCCCTAATCACGAGGTAGTGATCTCGTGAGGTAATCATCATCAGCAGTGATCTAGAACCCCAACCCCCCTCCTTCCTCCATCCACCACGTTGGCCCCTGTGTTCCTCTGGATGGTGGTTCTTCCGGTGATGTGGGGGTTCCTCCAACACGTCGCGGCAGTCAGGGCCGCAGAACGTCGACGAGACGGATAGATTGACCGAAAGTGATAACGTGGCTAACGAGGAGTGAGGGGGCGCCATCCATCTTGTGTTATTTGTCTGGGAGCAGCGAGCTCCCCTGCCTCTGCGCTGCCAGCGGGGGGGCGTCGGCAGCCGGCGCCTGAAAGTGAGGAGTGGCTTTGAACCCCCGAGCGGGTGGAGAACGCCGCCGATAACGGATGGAGCTCCATTATAAAGTTTCCTCAGCGTTTTGTTCCCTTCTTAAAAACTTTGAACTTGTTTTTTTTTTATGCCGTTCGATGGTTTTATAGTTCGAAATGTTAACAACACAACCACCTAAAGGGGCGGGGCTTAAAATAGGCCTCTAACTGTAGTGCAACATGGGTGTAATCAGTAAAATCAGGTCACATGGTGGCGCGGTAGCTACTGGCTGAGGTTAGGGTGGATGTTATTCAGGTGATGGATGATCCTCAGTACTGCAGTGACACCAACATGGTGGTGGTGATGTGTGGATCAGACACTGCAGTGCTTTAAGGCTCCTACTTTGGTGTAGCTTACTGCTGGCTCATAGAAGCCCCATAGGGTGGATGCTATTCAGGTGATGGATGATCCTCAGTACTGCAGTGACACCAACATGGTGGTGGTGTGTGTGGATCAGACACTGCAGTGCTTTAGGGCTCTCTTACTTTGGTGTAGCTTACTGCCGGCTCATCGAAACCCCTTGGATGTTATTAGGTGATGGATGATTCTCGGTACTGCAGTGACACCGACATGGTGGTGGTGTGTTAGTGCGTTGTGCATGTATCAGACACTGTGGTGCTTTAGGCCTCTCTTACTTTAGTTTAGGTTACTGCTGGCCCATAGGGTGGATGCTATTCAGGTGATGGATAATCCTCAGTACTGCAGTGACACCAACATGGTGGTGGTGGTGCGTTAGTATGTTGTGCTGCTATGTGTGGATCAGACACTGCAGTGCTTTAGGGCTCTCTCACTTTGGTGTAGCTTACTGCCGGCTCATCGAAACCCCTCGGATGTTATTAGGTGATGGATGATTCTCGGTACTGCAGTGACACCGACATGGTGGTGGTGTGTTAGTGTGTTGTGCATGTATCAGACACTGTGGTGCTTTAGGCCTCTCTTACTTTAGTTTAGGTTACTGCTGGCCCATAGGGTGGATGCTATTCAGGTGATGGATGATTCTCAGTACTGCAGTGACACCAACATGGTGGTGGTGGTGCGTTAGTATGTTGTGCTGCTATGCGTGGATCAGACACTGCAGTGCTTTAGGGCTCTTTCACTTTGGTGTAGCTTACTGCCGGTTCATAGGTTGGATGCTATTCAGGTGATGGATAATCCTCAGTACTGCAGTGACACCAACATGGTGGTGGTGTGTGTGGATCAGACACTGTAGTGCTTTAGGGCTCTCTTACTTTGGTGTAGCTTACTGTCGGTTCATAGGCTGGATGCTATTCAGGTGATGGATGATCCTCAGTACTGCAGTGATACCAACATGGTGGTGGTGTCGGTGTGTTGTTCTGCCTAAGCGAGATGTGACACAGTTGTGTTCATCGTTCTCTAATCCTTCATCAGTGCTTTTGTGATGCTGCATACATGATGTAGGTGGTTGCACATGGTAGGTTGGTGGTGGAGTATTCTCAGTATGCCGCACCACCACCACCCCATCAGTGTATCTATTACTGCATGCCTTAAAAAAAACAATAAATAAACAGTCCAATTTTTTAACCACCGACACGGAACGGCAGCTGGCGGCTCCGCCCGTTCACTGGAGTGTTATTAGAGCAGTCGATAGCGGTGGGGACGGCGGCGTCCCTGTCCCGCTGCCTGATGGCTCCTCTGATTGTTTACAGCGTGACTCCTGTATCTGCAGTGTATTTCTGGAGGCTCTAATCAATGAGAGCCGCACTTGCAGGGGGATTAAACTCTCAGGGCCCCGACCCTTAGGGACCCGCCCGCCTTCAATCTGCCACACGGCATGATGGGAATTGGACGTCTCTTTTTTTCCTTATTAGGCCTTAATGGCTCAACTCGCCGTGGCTCGGGGGGAATTTACGATTTAGCCCCGGCCCCCCCCTCCGGGACGGCATGAAGGGTTGGCGCACTGCACACGAAATCGTGATTAAGACGCATCAGCATTTATATAGCACGTGGGGTGTGCATACCTTAGCGGCCGGGGGGTGGGTGGGGAGGGGGGTTATTAATGTATTGTTGTCTGCGGGGTGTGTAATAGGTCCGTGCACGATGTCGGTTTTTATAAAGAACTTATTTATAAATAAATTCATTGCTATTACGGTTTGAGGAAAAAGCCTCTGAATACAGAGGTGGGGAAAATGAGGCCCGCGTCCCAAATTGCCTACTGCGTACTACAGAGTTCCCCATGTGAACCCCTAGTAGGCGACTGTGGCGCACTGTTCTAGGGGCAGTCATAGGTTAAGAAACCAGCCTTGCCCCAAAGGTCCCCAGTTCGATTTCCGGTCCCACCAAGTATGGCTGAGGTGCCCTGTGGCAAGGCACCTGACCTCTAACCTGCATGTGGGGGGGGTGCGAGTAGGGGGCGGGGTCATTGTATCCCAAGTGACGTTTCTACGGCTTGAGGAACTAGCCTCTGAATACAGAAGCGGGGAAACTAGGGCCGCGTCCCAAATCGCGTCCTATGTGAACCCCTAGTAGGCGACTGTCATAGGCTTGTGGTTAAGAAACAAGGCCTGCCCCAAAGATCCCCGGTTTGATTTCCGGTCCCAACAAATACGGCTGAGGTGCCCTTGGGCAAGGCACCTGACCTCTAACCTGCATGTGGGGGGGGGTGCGAGTAGGGGGCGGGGTCATTGTATCCCAAGTGACGTTTCTATGGCTTGAGGAACTAGCCTCTGAATACAGAATAGGGGAAACTAGGGCCACGTCCCAAATCGCGTCCCATATGAACCCCTAGTAGGCGACTGTCATAGGCTTGTGGTTAAGAAACAAGGCCTGCCCCAAAGATCCCCGGTTTGGTTTCCGGTCCCAACAAATATGGCTGAGGTGCCCTTGGCCGTATTTGTTGGCACCTGACCTCTAACTTGCATGGGGGGGGGGTGCGAATAGGGGGTGGGGCCATTGCACCTATCCCAAGTGACGTTTCTACGGCTTGAGGAACGAGCTTCTGAATACAGAGGAGCGGAAACTAGGGCTGCATCCCAAATCGTTCATTGCGTACCAAATCGTTCCCCATGTGAACCCCTAGTAGGTGACTGTAGCGCACTGTTCTAGGGGCAGTCATAGGCTTGTGGTTAAGAAACAAGCCTTGCCCTGAAGGTCCCCGGTACGATTTCCGGTCCCACAAAGTGGGCAAGGCACCTGACCTCTAACCTGCATGTGGGGGGGTGCAAGTAGGGGCGGGACCATTGCACCTATTCCAAGTGACGTTTCTACGACTTGAGGAACTTGAGGGCGGGGCCATTGCACCTATCCCAAGTGACGTTTCTACACACAGACGAGCCGCAGGTGGGTTCCGTTACCTCCAGCCTCCACCTTTGATCTACCACACCAGATCGTCAGGGCTGTACCAACGTACCGAACCGCTGATTTTGTGGGTGGTTACGCATCATGCAGTATTCGGTCTCCTGCGACCTGGGGGCATGGTAGCTCGAGATGGCATCATCACTCTCGCCAGCGAGCTGCGAAGCGCCCGGGATCGCCCACCGCTTTGCCTATCCCGCGCCGCCGCGCCTCGTCGCAGTTCGGGCGACGCTCGCTTCATTATTTTAATGGCGAGCCAGATGGCAGGGCCGTCTTCGGGCTCCGTTAGTCTGATGGCTCTATTCATCACCCACACCGTCCGCCGACTCCACCAAATTATTAATAATCCGGATTCTCTGGATAGGCCGCCTCGCTTCCTCTACTGCAGCGTCTCTACCTCTCTCGCCCCGCCCGCCCGCTCGCCCGTGGACCCGCGGTGGAATAATCGTTCATTAAAATCAACAGTCGGAAAATCACGGCGTTCTACTTTCGAAGGTTCTCCCGCTCGCGAAGACGTCCCCTCTTCGATTCCCGATCTTGGTGGAGTTGGCATGTTCTCCACCTGTCCCCGTGGGTTTCCTCCGGGTTCTCTGGTTTCCCCATGTCCATCCGAGGGAAAACATTTGGGGCGCTGTGCAGATACACCCAGGACAGTGCGCCCACTTACATAGACACTCACGGTATATAGGGGCAATTAAGAGCAGCCTATTCACCTTAAATCCATGTTTTTGGACTGTGGGTCTCTATCTCTCTCGCTCGCCCGCCCACTTACCCGCGGAGTCGCAGTGGAATAATCGTTTAATAAAATCAACAGTCGGAAAATCATGGCGTTCTACTTTCGAAGGTTCTCCCGCTCGCGAACACGTCCCCTCTTTGATTGCCAATCTTGGTGGAGTTTGCATGTTCTCCACCCGTGGGTTTCCTCCGGGTTCTCCGGTTTCCCCATGCCCATCCGAGGGAGAACATTTCGGGCGCTGGGCAGATACACCCAGGACAGGGCGCCCACTTACATAGACACTCACGGTATATAGGGGCAATTAAGAGCAGCCTATTCACCTTAAATCCATGTTTTTGGACTGTGGGTCTTTATCTCTCTCTCTCGCCCGCCCGCAGAGCCGCGGTGGAATAATCGTTCATTAAAATCAACAGTCGGAAAATCACGGCGTTCTACTTTCGAAGGTTGTCCCACTCGCCAGGACATCCCCTCTTCGAATCCCGATCTTGGTGGAGTTGGCATGTTCTCCACCTGTCCCTGTGGGTTTCCTCCGAGTTCTCTGGTTTCCCCATGCCCATCCGAGGGAAAACATTTGGGGCGCTGTGCAGATACACCCAGGACAGGGCACCCACTTACATAGACACTCACGCTATATAGGGGCAATTTAGAGCAGCCTATCCACCTTGAATCCAAGTTTTTGGACTGTGGGTCTCTATCTCTCTCGCTCGCCCGCCCACTTACCCGCGGAGTCGCAGTGGAATAATCGTTTAATAAAATCAACAGTCGGAAAATCACGGTGTTCTACTTTCGAACGTTCTTCCGCTCGCGAAGATGTCCCCTCTTCGATTCCCGATCTTGGTGGAGTTGGCATGTTCTCCACCCGTGGGTTTCCTCCGGGTTCTCCGGTTTCCCCATGCCCATCCGAGGGAGAACATTTCGGGCGCTGGGCAGATACACCCAGGACAGTGCGCCCACTTACATAGACACTCACGGTATATAGGGGCAATTAAGAGCAGCCTATTCACCTTAAATCCATGTTTTTGGACTGTGGACTGTGGGTCTCTATCTCTCTCTCTCGCCCGCCCGCAGAGCCGCGGTGGAATAATCGTTCATTAAAATCAACAGTCGGAAAATCACGGCGTTCTACGAAGGTTCTCCCGCTCGTGAAGACGTCCCCTCTTCGAATCCCGATCTTGGTGGAGTTGGCATGTTCTCCACCTGTCCCCGTGGGTTTCCTCCGGGTTCTCTGGTTTCCCCATGTCCATCCGAGGGAGAACATTTGGGGCGCTGTGCAGATACACCCAGGACAGGGCGCATACTTACATAGACACTCACGCTATATAGGGGCAATTTAGAGCAGCCTATCCACCTTGAATCCATGTTTTTGGACTGTGGGTCTCTATCTCTCTCGCTCGCCCGCCCACTCACCCGCGGAGTCGCAGTGGAATAATCGTTTATTAAAATCTACAGTCGGAAAATAACGGCGTTCTACTTTCGAAGGTTCTCCCGCTCGCGAAGACGTCCCCTCTTCGAATCCCGATCTTGGTGGAGTTGGCATGTTCTCCACCCGTGGGTTTCCTCCGGGTTCTCCGGTTTCCCCATGCCCATCCGAGGGAGAACATTTCGGGCGCTGTGCAGATACACCCAGGACAGGGCGCCCACTTACATAGACACTCACGGTATATAGGGGCAATTAAGAGCAGCCTATTCACCTTAAATCCATGTTTTTGGACTGTGGGTCTCTATCCCTCTCTCTCTCGCCCGCCCTCTCACCCGCGGAGTCGCAGTGGAATAATCGTTTATTAAAATCAACAATCGGAAAATCACGGCGTTCTACTTTCGAAGGTTCTCCCGCTCGCGAAGACGTTCCCTCTTCGAATCCCGATCTTGGTGGAGTTGGCATGTTCTCCACCTGTCCCCGTGGGTTTCCTCCGGGTTCTCTGGTTTCCCCATGCCCATCCGAGGGAAAACATTTGGGGCGCTGTGCAGATACACCCAGGACAGGGCGCCCACTTACATAGATACTCACGGTATATAGGGGCAATTTAGAGCAGCCTATTCACCTTAAATCCATGTTTTTGGACTGTGGACTGTGGGTCTCTATCTCTTTCTCTCGCCCGCCCGCAGAGCCGCGGTGGAATAATCGTTCATTAAAATCAACAGTCGGAAAATCACGGCGTTCTACTTTCGAAGGTTCTCCCGCTCGCGAAGACGTCCCCTCTTCCTAATGGCTGCGAGTCCCATTTGTCTCCTGCAAAGCACCAGGAGTCTCCTCGACCCCCCCCCTCCCCTAACCTCCACCCACCTCCACCAATCATTTGGCCCAAAGGTTACCGTAATTGACCGGCTAAATATGCCTGAGACATTTATTTTAATTGTTTCTAATGCGATTAGGGCGCGGGATTGGGGGAGTGAGGCGATAATTGAATGAGGTTGAATAATGCATAAATCTGAGGCTCGTCGTCGCGGCGGCGGCGGCGGCGGCGGAGGACTCATCCGTTAACTCCAACTCGCCACTTTCTCTTTTCACGTCAACGACGCGTTTGCATTCGAGAACAAAAACCTTTGCAGTTAAGCGGTTCCGGAGGGTCCAAGGAACTCGACTCTGCCCCTTTCCAATTCGCCGGATCTTAATCCGATCTTGATTCTGGGGCAATTTAGGGGCAATTTAGAGCAGCCTATCCACCTTGAATCCATGTTTTTGGACTGTGGGTCTCTATCTCTCTCGCTCGCCCGCCCACTTACCCGCGGAGTCGCAATGCAATAATCGTTCATTAAAATCAACAGTCGGAAAATCACGGCGTTCTACTTTCGAAGCTTCTCCCGCTCGTGAAGACGTCCCCTCTTCGAATCCTGATCTTGGTGGAGTTTGCATGTTCTCCACCCGTAGGTTTTCTCCGGGTTCTCCGGTTTCCCCATGCCCATCCGAGGGAGAACATTTCGGGCGCTGGGCAGATACACCCAGGACAGGGCGCCCGCTTACATAGACACTCACGGTATATAGGGGCAATTAAGAGCAGCCTATTCATGCCCGCAGAGCCGCGGTGGAATAATCGTTCATTAAAATCAACAGTCGGAAAATCACGGCGTTCTACTTTCGAAGGTTCTCCCGCTCGCGAAGACGTCCCCTCTTCCTAATGGCTGCGAGTCCCATTTGTCTCCTGCAAAGCACCAGGAGTCTCCTCGACCCCCCCCCCCCCTCCCCTAAAACCTTTGCAGAAAAAAAACCTTTGCAGTTAAGCGGTTCCGGAGGGTCCAAGGAACTCGACTCTGCCCCTTTCCAATTCGCCGGATCTTAATTCGATCTTGATTCCGTAGGACGTCCTTGATGGGCTAATTCGTGGAGGGCCCGCGAATTTAGATGATTTAAAGCGGCGGTCCCCATTTGTTGGGACGCGACCCAAAGGGGGGGTCGGAGAGAACTTGTTGTGGGATTAAAAACGTTAGAACTATTTTTGTGGTATGGTGGTGTAGTGGTAGATCCAGATTCGAATCCCGATCTTTGGATTCGAACCTGGATCCCCGGCGCTGAGAGGAGAACATGCTAAAGCATTCCGCCGCCCTGTGATGTAAACATGTTTATTAGTGTCGGTGGTTTGTATCTTGTGTGTTGAAGTGCCGTCATTCGATCGGTGGCGCACAACCTCGTTACGAGTGGCATCGAGGTTGCCTCTTAAGAAGTGTGTGTGTGTGTGTGTGTGTGTGTGTGTGTGTGTGTGTGTGTGTGTGTGTGTGTGTGTGTGTGTGTGTATAAAGCGAGTGTGAGACTTAAGACAAGGTTAAAGTCACATTCCTCCTCCTGAGATTCACCTCCACCATAATCAACTCCACTTCCTGCGCCGGAGCCGTGAAGAACGACCTTGCGAGCGTACGAAGGCGCGAGGGGAGGCAATTTAAAACCTCATGAAAACGAGGCAGCCTCGCGAGAGCGCCTCGTGGCCCCCGGAGTGACCGCGGGGCCGTCTCCTTCACGTTCCTCCTTTCGTCTCGACTCCGGGACGTCCTCACGACGTTCTTGAGGGCCGCCGGTGCGGGGATCGTCAGATGCTCCCATCATGCCGTATAGACATAACAAGCCGAATTGACCGCTGCGAGGTGTCCTAATAGGTCGAATCCTTATGAGGACCGGGTCTCAGGGTCTCAGTGGGAGACTCCTCCTCTTTGAGGTGGATGAGGTCCTTCTGGGTTCTCAAACCGGGTTCTCCCGTAGATTTTTAGATCCATCTACAAAGAATGAGGCGAACTGGCCGCGGCGAGGTATTTCAAAAGGTTGAATCCTTATGAGGACCGGGTCTCACTGGGAGGCTCCTCCTCCTTGGGCAGGGGATGAGATATAGACGGTCCTTTTGGGTTCCCAAACCAGGTTCTACAGAGCACTTATAGACTTATCCGCCAAAAAGAACAAGCCGAATTGACCGCTGCGAGGTGTTTGAAAACATCGAATCCTTATGAGGACCGGGTCTCACTGGGAGGCTCCTCCTCTTTGAGGAGGATGATGTCCTTTCGGGTTCCCAAACCGGGTTCTCCCGTAGATTTTTAGATCCATCTACAAAGAATGAGGTGAACTGGCCGCGGCGAGGTGTTTCAAAAGGTTGAATCCTTATGAGGACCGGGTCTCACTGGGAGGCTCCTCCTCTTTGAGGTGGATGAGGTCCTTCTGGGTTCCCAAACCGGGTTCTCCAATAGATTTTTAGATCCATCTACAAAGAATGAGGCGAACTGGCCGCGGCGAGGTCTTTCAAAAGGTCGAATCCTAATGAGGACCGGGTCTCAGTGGGGGACTCCTCCTCCTTGGGCAGGGGATGAGGTATAGACAGTCCTTTTGGGTTCCCAAACCAGGTTCTACAGAGCACTTATAGACCTATCCGCCAAAAAGAACAAGCCGAATTGACCGCTGCGAGGTGTTTGAAAACATCGAATCCTTATGAGGACCGGGTCTCACTGGGAGGCTCCTCCTCTTTGAGGAGGATGATGTCCTTTCGGGTTCCCAAACTGGGTTCTCCCGTAGATTTTTAGATCCATCTACAAAGAATGAGGCGAACTGGCCGCGGCGAGGTGTTTCAAAAGGTTGAATCCTTATGAGGACCGGGTCTCACTGGGAGGCTCCTCCTCTTTGAGGTGGATGAGGTCCTTCTGGGTTCCCAAACCGGGTTCTCCCGTAGATTTTTAGATCCATCTACAAAGAATGAGGCGAACTGGCCGCGGCGAGGTGTTTCAAAAGGTCGAATCCTTATGAGGACCGGGTCTCAGTGGGGGACTCCTCCTCCTTGGGCAGGGGATGAGGTATAGACGGTCATTTTGGGTTCCCAAACCAGGTTCTACAGAGCACTTATAGACCTATCCGCCAAAAAGAACAAGCCGAATTGACCGCTGCGAGGTGTTTGAAAACATCGAATCCTTATGAGGACCGGGTCTCACTGGGAGGCTCCTCCTCTTTGAGGAGGATGATGTCCTTTCGGGTTCCCAAACTGGGTTCTTCCGTAAATTTTTAGACCCCTCCACAAAGAATGAGACCAATAGAGAGCACCTCCTGGCTCCGGGGAGACCGCGGGGCCGTCTCCTTTACGTTCCTCCTCTCGTCTCGATGAGAATGAGGTCCTTCTGGGTTTCCAAACCGGATCTCCCAGGAATTTTTAGACACCTCCACAAAGAATGAGGCGAATAGACCTCGGCAAGGTGTTTAAAAAGGTCAATTCTTTATGAGGACCGGACCTCAGTGGGAGGCTCCTCCTCCTTAAGGAGGTGAGGTCCTTTTCAGGTTCCCAAACTGGGTTCTCCCACGGACTTTTAGACCACTCCATAAAAAATGAGGTGAATAGAGAGCACCTTCTGGTTCCGGGGAGACCGCGGGGCCGTCTCCTTTACGTTCCTCCTCTCGTCTCGATGAGGATGAGGTCCTTTTCGGGTTCCCACATCGGGTTCTCCTGTGGATTTTTAGATCCATCCACAAAGAATGAGGCGAACTGGCCGCGGTGAGGTGTTTCAAAAGGTCGAACCCTTATGAGGACCTTGGGCAGGGGAGGAGGTATAGACGGTCCTTTCGGGTTCCCAAACCAGGTTCCCCCGCTCTTATATACCTCAAAAAATGAGGGCAGCCTCGTGGCCGCCGGAGAGACCGCGGGGCCGCCTCCTTCACGTCCCTCCTCTCGTCTCAACTACGTTTTTTTAAGGGCCGCCTGCGGTCATCTTTTGGAGAACGCTGGCGCGGCGAGTGGAGTGCTCCCATCATGCTGTTTAGGACCTCAAGTCGCTGAGGATTTGGGATTTCGGAGCCAATCAGGAACGAGGACCCGGCCCCGGCCTCTTATTGTGCTGCTCCAGTCAGGCGTTCCTGAAGGTCTTTCGGGTTCCGCGCACCCGAGGGCGTTTGTATTATTGTATTTACTCACGGTTCTCTCTCTCTCGCGCCGTGAGCTGTCAGGGTTTTGGGGGGGGGGGCATAAATGCGCCCATGCGTGAACCCTCAATCCCGCTTTTACTTCAAGGCCGTTTTATTTATTTATTTATTTATTTATTTATTTATTTATTTTGCACCTAAAGTGCTCCTTCATCGGCGCGCCCGCCTGCTTGCCCGCCTGCTCGCCCGCCTAACCTTCGGTTCAGCATCTGCCTGCTCTGCCTCGTCCTCTATTAAGGTGACGTATCAATACAGGGACCAATGAACCGTCCTCGTAACCCCCGAGAGCTGTAATCATACGTTGTCTGTCACTGTCGCGATCCATTTCCCACCGGCTTTTGAGCACGTCACGGAGAACGTACGTACGTCCTGTGTAAGGCCTGTCTGGAGCCTCGCGGTGGCACGGTAGCTGCAACCTTGTGGTGGCACAGTGGGCGGTGCTGTCCGGGATTCAGGTGTTTTTGTGTTTTTGTGTAGCGCTTTTCAAAAGACGAGATGGACAGACCGTGACAAGGTCGAATCCTTTTGAAGACCAGGTCTCAGTGGGAGACGACGACTCCTTGTGGAGGATGAGGTCCTTTCGGGTTCCCAAACTGGGTTCTCCCGTGGACTTTTAGATCCATCCACAAAGAATGAGGCTGCCAGGTGTTTTGAAAGATAAAATCCTTATGAGGACCGGGTCTCAATGGCTCCTCCATGAGCTGGGTATGAGATATAGATAGTCCTTTTGGGTTCCCAAACCGGGTTCTACAGTGCACTCATATACCTACCCGCCAAAAAGGACAAGCCGAATTCACTGCTATGAGGTGTTTCAAAAGGTCGAATCCTTATGAGGACCGGGTCTCAATGGGAGACTCCTCCTCCTTGAGGTGGATGAGGTCCTTTCGGGTTCCCAAACTGGGTTCTCCTGTGGACTTTTGGACATCTCCACAAAGAATGAGGTGAATAGACCGAGCGAGGTGTTTTTAAAAGAGTGAATCCTTATGAGGACCGGGTCACAGTGGGGGACGGTTCCTCCTTAAGGTGGACAAGGTCCTTTTGGGTTCTCAAACTGGGTTCTATAGAGTACTGCTATACCTACTTGCCAAAAAGAACAAGCTGAATTGACAACTGTGATGGGTTTTAATGGGTTAAATCCTTATGAGGACCGGGTCTCAATGGGGGGGACTCCTCCTTGAGGTGGATGAGGTTCTTTCAGGTTCCCAAACTGGGTTCTCCCTTGGACTTTTAGGCCCATTCACAAAGAATGAGGCAAATAGACCGTGGCAAGGTGTTTCAAAAGGTCGAATCCTTATGAGGACCGGGTCTCAGTGGGGGGGGGGGGGCTCCTCGTCCTCCTCCTCCTCCTCCTTGAGCATGGGATGAGGCGTTTACGGTCCTTCCGGGTTCCCAAACCGGGTTCACCTCCTGCGCCGTTGGCGACATATCGTCCGTCACATCTCACGCGTGTGCCTCAGACGGCGGGCCGCAGACTGGGGGGGGGGGGGGGGGGGGTCGTTCGTAGGCGGCGGCGGAACGAGCGTTGGATTTGAAGTGCGGCGGCGGCGGCTTAATTACCGCTTCCTGTAACGATAATCAGGCTTAAATATTTATAACGGGGAAAGTGTTTGGTGGGGCGGGGGCGGTGGGGGGGGTTATCCGAGCCCTTTGTTTTGACTCGACCTTTCGGCCAGACTCATTAGCATGGACTTATTAGCCGGCGTCGCGTCGCGGCCCTCGGGGCGTCATTGATTCCGATCGGCGGCGGCGGCGGCTAAATTGCAGGTCGGTTCGAGGTGCTAAAGAAAAAAATAAGAAGAGGAAATGACATCTGCTTATCAATACGGCAGGAGAACCTCGAGGGTGTGTGTGTGTGTGTGTGTGTGTGTGTGTGTGTGTGTGTGTGTGTGTGAAGTGTTATTGTGCGAATCCGAGGAGGCCGACTGAATCTTTATCTTTGTTGTGCACCCATTGTCTTTAATCGACTCGCGGCGTGTCAGGTCGGACGTGGGCGTGTGTGTGTGTGTGTGTGTGTGTGTGTGTGTGTGTGTGTGTGTGTGTGTGTGTGTGTGTGTGTGTGTGTGCGTTGTCCATTGTGTGCTTTGACCGACCAGAATGATTGGATTTTGCCGCCCATCATGAATCGCCGCCCTCCCGCCGACTCTCCCACACCCCCCCCATTCTTGATTTCCCAGACATCCACCCCCCCCTCACCCCCCCCCCCACCCCCCCAGACCTTTCATGTCAAAAAACGGAGTGCATGCCAATGGCCTGTTCTCCATCGTCTCTCATCTCCCGCGTCATTGACGCTACATCGACGAGTCCGGTCTCCACCTCGTGGCTAAGATAACCCGTCTGTCCTCGCCCCCCCCCCCACACACCTCGCACCGCACTGATGACCCTCCGGCGTTTGAGAAGCACGCTGGAGGGTTTGGGAAGCCCGCCCAATCTATTGCTGGGCACACTTACACACACACACACTCTATATGGGGCAATTTGGAACATTCATCCATCCATTATCTTCCGCTTCATCCTCTATTAGGGGGGGGGGGGGGGTTCCCCATGCCCATTGAGGGAAGAACTTTTCGGGCGCTGGGCAGATACACCCAGGACAGGGGGGCAATCTAACACTGTACACACTCACTTACAAAAAAACACACTCTCTATGGGGTAATTTGTAGTGTTCAATTGACCTTGACCCATGCTTTTGGACTGTGGGAGGAAACCGGAGAACCCGGAGGAAACCCACGCGGACACGGGGAGAACATGGAAACTCCATCCGGATTGGGATTCGAACCGGGAATGGCTAAAAACCACCTTGTCCCCATATCGCCCCCCTCCCGCGTTCCACTAAATGTAAACCCCAAATGGAGCTGTCAATCATCCGGAGGAGAACCTGACATCACTGTACAGACTGCTCTCCATTACCCTCCTCCACCGCCTCGTGCCGTCTCCCTGCCCCGTCCACCCCTCTTTACCCGGCGTGCCCTTCGTCGGAGACGCTCGCCCTTCACACCCCGCGTCCCCTCTGACGGTGCGCCCTCGCGGAACAGCAGCGGATTCCCCCCCCCCCCCCCCCCGTGTTCCAGCCCGGTGAGCGTTCAGACACGGCGAGTGGTGAAATTGAGTTGTGGCACGCGGAGCCCGGCTGACGGTCGGTTCCGGTCCCGGGGTGTTCGGCACGTCAGTCAGGAGGACGCGGACGGGCGGGTGTGCGGGCGGGCGGGGGGGGCGTCGAGCTGCTCACTGAGCATGTAATGGGCTTCGTTTCGGATCAGGGTCAGCGGAACTCCATTTATTTTGCCTGCGAGAGGGAATCTCCTCATCACCCCCCCCCCCGCGCGCGCTCGCGCCAAGGACCGATGGACGTGTCATTAGAACCCGCCAGGTGTTTAAACGGATCACGCTTCACCTCCCGCACCTACACCCATCCACCCCCACCCATCTCGATTAGGAAGCACTAAATGGGCAAATCAGTGTGTGTGTGTGTATAAAGTGTGTATCCCAGTAGGATACTCCTAAACGTGTGTGTGTGTGTGGGTGGGTGGGTGTGTTTGTGTGTGTGTTTGTGTGTGTGTGGGTGGGTGTGTGTGTGTGTGTGGGTTTGAGCTCTGTGTTTATAAACTGATGGCTACCTCAAACTTTAACCTCCCTCCATTTAATACTGTAATAAAGATAAAAGGAATATATAGATAGATATATAAACATCAGACAGATTGACGGACAGATGGAGAGAAATACAGGAGGACAGAGCAAGACATGAGCAGACCAAACGAGAGAGAGACAGATGAAGAGAGACACAGGGAGAGACACAAGTAGACAGACAGACAGACAAACGGAGTGAAAGACACAAGCAGACGCAAAGAGAGAGAGAGAGGTATACAGAGAGAGAGACACAGACAGACTGAGAAAAAGACAACAGCCAGAGGGACACAGACAAAGAGGTATACAGAGAGAGACACAGACAGACGGAGAGAGAGACATGGACAGAGAGACACAGACAAAGAGAGACACGGACAAAGAGAAACAGACAGGAAGGTGTGTGTGTGTGAGTGTGTGTGTTTGTGTGTGTGAGTGAGTGTGTTTGTGAGTGTGTGAATGTTTGTGTGTGTGTGTTTGTGTCTGTGAGTGTGTGTGTTTGTGTCTGTGAGTGTGTGTGTTTGTGTCTGTGAGTGTGTGTTTGTGTCTGTGAGTGTGTGAATGTTTGTGTGTGAGTGTGTGTGTGTGTTTGTGTCTGTGAGTGTGTGTGTGTTTGTGTCTGTGAGTGTGTGTTTGTGTCTGTGAGTGTGTGAATGTTTGTGTGTGAGTGTGTGTGTTTGTGTCTGTGAGTGTGTGTGTTTGTCTGTGAGTGTGTGAATGTTTGTGTGTGTGTGTTTGTGTCTGTGAGTGTGTGAATGTTTGTGTGTGTGTGTGTTTGTGTCTGTGAGTGTGCGACACAGACAAAGAGACACGGACAAAGAGAGACAGACAGGAAGACACGGACAAAGAGGGACACAGACAGAAAGGTGTGTGTGTGTGTATATGTGTGTGTGAGTGAGTGTGTTTGTGAGTGTGTGAATGTGAGTGTGTGTGTTTGTGACTGTGAGTGTGTGTGTTTGTGACTGTGAGTGTGTGTGTTTGTGTCTGTGAGTGTGTGAATATGTGTGTGTGTTTGTGTGTGTGTGTGTTTGTGTGTGTGAGTGTGTGAATGTTTGTGAGTGTGTGTGTGAGGGTGTGAATGTTTGTGTGTGTGTGTGTGTGTTTGAGGGTCCAAATGCAACACCTTTCTCTGGAATCAGATTTTTGGTTCTGGAGCCTCCACCAAATATAAATAAATAAATAAATAACCGTTATTTAATATTTAATATGAATTATTTATTATTAATCAAACAACTGTACTGATCTCGTTACCATGGACCCCCCCCCCCAACCCCCCCTCCCCTTCAGTCTCCTCATGGTGGGTTCCTGTCCGTCAGTCTGTTACTTCTTAATGGCTTAGTGCTCCTGCTGTGGTGGTTCCTCCACTCACACACACTCACACTCACACACACACACACACACACACACACACAGCCGAGAGGGTAATGGATTAATAATTAAATCCTGAGGGGTGTCAAAGCCCAGCCTAATCGTCGAAACCGGGTGCTGATTCGACGCTCAGCGTGCCGCCGCATCGGTCACCTGACCTCCCGCATCAAAGGCTCGGGTGTTCGGACATTATTCCTATCCCGGCAATGTCACTCAGGTGTTTAAGCCCCCCCCTCAGCGCATCAGTGTCACCGCAGAACCGACGAAAAGTCCTGAGCGCCGCGCTTTAATTAAATATTAATATCAACAAACTCAGACCTCACAATCTGATTGGTGTTCTGGTCAGCTTATGAGGTAATTGGTGACATCACAACTCTATAGCCTTGTTATAAAAAACAAGGTATCTTGTATGTGGTTTAGCATGTTCTCCTCTCAGTGCTGGGCATCCAGGTTGGAATCCCGATCTGGGTGGATCTGGGTTTCCATGTTCTCCCCGTGTCCGTGTGGGTTTCCTCCAGGTTCTCCAGTTTCCTCCCACAGTCTAAAAAAACATGGATTCAAGGTGAATCGAATGCTCCAAATTGCCCCATATAGAGTGTGTCTGTGTGTGTGTGCCCAGCGATAGATTGCCCCCCCTGTCCTGGGTGTATCTGCCCAGAGCCCGTGACTTTCTCCCCTGGATGGGCATGGGGAACCCCCCCCCCCCACACACACACACACACACGCACACCCCCGCCCCTAGTAGCGGATAATGTGTAAGATAATGGATGGATGGGTCACCTGATCACACAACCTGTACATGAGTCCCCCACTGAGCCTCGGTCCTCACAAGGTCCTCACAAGGTTTCTTCCTTAAAATGACAACACAGCAGGGAGTTTTGTCTTGCCGCTGTCTCTTCGTCTTGCTCGTTGGGGGTTTTAAGGCTTATAACTCTGTAAAGCTGCGTTGTGACGACGTGCGATTGTAAAAAGCGCCCGGTCCTGGGTGTGTCCGCCCGAAATAGGGGCCCTAGTAGAGGATATCTCAGTGCTGTGAGCCTATCCCGGCTGTCGGTTACAATTGAAGCCGTGTATCGATGCACCCTCCATCATTACCTACTGTATGTTGTCGTCACTCAGAACCTCATGATACCACGGCACGAACTCTGGTTTACCACGCTGACCCCGCAAGGAACCTACAGTACGTGTTCTGCGGGTTCACACCGACGATTAAGTACGGTGATGCATCCGCGTCAGCGAGCGTCGGTTTCCGGGGCACGCCGATCATCACACAATAGAGCATTTACCCAGATAGCGGAATCCCCGCCATAAATCAACGCCGCGCCTCCCCGTCTACATCCCGAGGATGCTCGTGTCGCATCAGCACTGTGCAACCAAGCTTGTCCAATCACGGCGCGTGATCAGAAGGGTGATGGAGGAGCTCCCGCCATTCCCAATACGTCGCTTGTCGCGGAGAACCGATAATCCCGACGCTCCACTTCTATCCGAATTGGAGGGCCGCTGTGGAGCCCCATTGATCGAGGGACCGTCGGGGGGGAACGAACAGGCCCGACGGGACGGAGGGAGATGGGGGGGAGGGGGGGGGCACAGGCGCGGGAGCGCGGCGAGTCAATAAAACGTACGCGAGCTCAATTATTCCATCAAACAGGAACATGGCGTTATTACAGAGTGAGACGGAGTCAACATCCAGCCGCCGCCGCCGTGCTGACGAGGTTTAAATTAAACGCCGCATATTCAATAAGCAAGGGAGGGGGGGGGGATGTGGGTGTGGGTACACATATGTACCATATTTGTATATATATATATATATATATATATATATATATATATATCTATCTCCATCCATCCATCATTTTCCGCTTTATCCTCTACTAGGGTCGCGGGGGGGTTCCCCATGCTCATCCAGGGGAGAACGTTTCGGGCGCTGGGCAGATACACCCAGGACAGGGGGGCAATCTATCACTGGACACACACTCACTCACACAAACACACTCTATATGGGGCAATTTGGAGAATTCAATTGACCTTGATACATGTTTTTGGACTGTGGGAGGAAACCGGAGAACCCGGAGGAAACCCACGCGGACATGCAAACTCCACCCAGATTGGAGGGGGGGGGGGGGGGGCGTGTGAAATTATTCTTATAAATTCCATCTTGTGAGAATGGCGTTCCCTGTACACAGTCACACACACACACACACACATACATACATACACATGCACACACATACATACACACACACACACACATACATACACATACACACACACACACATACACACATACACGTAAACATACACATATACATACACATGCACACACATACATACACACACACACACACATACATACACATACACACACACACACATACACACATACACGTAAACATACACATATACATACACATGCACACACACACAAACACATACATACACATACACACACACAAACACACACACACACACACACACACAAACACATACATACACACACACACACACACACACACACACACACAAACACATACATACACATACACACACACACACACACACACACACACACAGCACCGTGTCTCCATAATGTTTGACGGGTGAAGTATGATGATGGCAGTCCACCACCTCGTTACCAGACAGCACGACATCATGTAAACCCCCCCCCCCATCCCCCCCTCCCCTAATGCATCCGACGGGCAGTCATACGATTAAGGGGTAAAAAATGATCACCCCCCCCCTCTGTGGACAACACGCCGACCTATTATTGCCCATCGAGCCCACGCGCAAGAGAGGTTGTGATCTCACCCGACCGCCTCGCCCCCCCCCCCCCCCCCCCCGATGGAGAGATCATATCAGCTCTCTGCTTTCAATCGATACGCGCCGATTCCAATCAGCATTGATCGCATCAGAGCCGCGCTCCCAAATCCCAAACGCCATTACATGATGGGCTGCTGTGACACTTTATTGAAAACAATGAGTCTGACACCGATGCACAGGGGGGGGAGGCGGGGGGGTATTTATCTTACTCAGTCACTCTGTCGAACAGAGCCACTCCATCTCCCTCCTAATGAGAGCTGGGTTTTGATTGGACGGACGTCGGGGGCTAACCTGCTGCCGTTTGGTAATCTCTCCTTGATGATATCATCTTTGATCCCGTGGAAGTTCCTGTGGAAGTGTGGACTCCTAATCTGAGATAAGCCGAGATACATGGGGATAGACATGGGGCGATGCTCTGTCCAGTGGGGTGACGTTCGGTGCAGTGGGGGCAACGGGGGGTGCCGTCGGGCGACGGTCGGTGACATGGGGCGACGTTCGGTCCAGTAGGAGCGAAGGGGGGGGGTGCCGTGGAGGCAACGGTCGGTGCAATGGGGTGACGGGTGGTGCCTTGGGCGCGACAGAGAGTGCTGTTGGGCGACAGTGGGGTGATGGAGGGTACCGTGGGCCGATGGTGGGTTCCGTGGTGTAATTGGCGGGCGATAAAGTGTACCGTGGGGCGACAGAGGGTGCCGTTGCACGATGAAGGGTGCTGTGGGGCGACAGTGGGGTGATGGAGGGTTCCGTGGGCCGATGGTGGGTGCCGTGGGGTAATTGGCGGGGGGCGACAGAGGGTGCCGTTGCGTGATGGAGGGTGCTGTGGGGCGACAGTGGGGTAATAGGCATGGGGCGACAGAGGGTGCCGTTGCGCGATGGAGGGTGCTGTGGGGTGATGGAGGGTACCGTGGGCCGATGGTGGGTTCCGTGGTGTAATTGGCGGGCGATAAAGTGTACCGTGGGACGACAGAGGGTGCCGTTGCGCGATGGAGGGTGCTGTGGGGCGACAGTGGGGTGATGGACGGTACCGTGGGCCGATGGTGGGTTCGGTGGTGTAATTGGCGGGGGATAAAGTGTACCGTGGGGCGACAGAGGGTGCCGTTGCGCGATAGAGGGTGCTGTGGGGCGACAGTGGGGTGATGGAGGGTACCGTGGGCTGATGGTGGGTGCCGTGGAGTAATGGTCGGGCGATGAAGGGTACCGTGAGGTGACGGAGGGTGCGGTGGGGTGATGGAGAGTGCTGTGGGGCGACAGTGGGGCAATGGAGGGTACCGCGGGGTGATGGTAGATGCCGTGGGGTGATGGTCGGGCGATAGAGGGTGCTGTGAGGCGACGGTGGGCGCCGTGAGTTGACGTAGAGTTCCTAGGAGAGCGATGGTGGGTGCCGTGGGGCGACGGTGGGTGCCGATGGTGGGTGCTGTGGGGCGACTGTGGGTGCAATGGGGTGATGGGTGGTGCCTTGGGGGCGACAGAGAGTGCTGTTGGGCGACAGTGGGGTGATGGTGGGTGCCGTGGGGTAATTGGCGGGTGATAAAGTGTACCGTGGGGCGACAGAGGGTGCCGTTGCGCGATGTGGTGATGGTGGGTGCCGTGGGGCGACGGTGGGTGCCGATGGTGGGTGCCGTGGGGCGACTGTGGGTGGAGTGGGGTGACGGTGGGTGCCGTGGGGCGACGGTTGGTGCCGATGGTGGGTGCTGTGGGGCGACAGTGGGGTGATGGAGGGTCCCGTGGGCCGACGGTGGGTGCCGTGGGGTAATTGGCGGGTGATAAAGGGTACCGTGAGGTAACGGAGGGTGCGTGGGGTGATGGAGAGTGCTGTGGGGCGACAGTGGGGCAATGGAGGGTACCGCGGGGTGATGGTAGATGCCGTGGGGTGATGGTCGGGCGATAGAGGGTACTGTGGGGCGACGGTGGGTGCCGTGAGTTGACGTAGAGTTCCTAGGAGAGCGATGGTGGGTGCCGTGGGGCGACGGTGGGTGCCGATGGTGGGTGCAGTGGGGTGACGGTGGGTGCCGTGGGGCGACGGTGGGTGCCGATGGTGGGTGCTGTGGGGCGACTGTGGGTGCAATGGGGTGATGGGTGGTGCCTTGGGAGCGACAGAGAGTGCTGTTGGGCGACAGTGGGGTGATGGTGGGTGCCGTGGGGCGACGGTGGGTGCAGTGGGGTGACGGTGGGTGCCGATGGTGGGTGCCGTGGGGCGACTGTGGGTGCAGTGGGGTGACGGTGGGGCGACTGTGGGTGCAGTGGGGTGACGGTGGGTGCAGTGGGGCGACTGTGGGTGCAGTGGGGTGACGGTGGGTCCCGATGGTGGGTGCCGTGGGGCGACTGTGGGTGCAGTGGGGTGACGGTGGGTGCAGTGGGGCGACTGTGGGTGCAGTGGGGTGACGGTGGGTGCAGTGGGGTGACTGTGGGTGCCGTGGGGCGACGGTGGGTGCCGATGGTGGGTGCCGTGGGGCGACTGTGGGTGCAGTGGGGTGACGGTGGGTGCCGTGGGGCAATGGTGGGTGCCGATGGTGGGTGCCGTGGGGCGACTGTGGGTGCTGTGAAGTGACGCAGTTGGAGGTTTGTGCTGAGAGAACGAGTGGAACAGCAGAACAGCAGAACAGCGTGGAGAAGCCTCACCGCCGCCGCGAGTGATAAATCAAAACAGTGATATGATGTAAATGCAATAACGCGTGCAGCCTCATAAATCAAACAGCCTGAGTGTAACAGCGGGGGGGTGGGGGGTGGGGGGGGTTCTCTTGTGTCTGTTCGCCTCCAGACGGGTGGAGGAACCACACAAAGCATTCTGGGTAAATCATGTCTTAGGACCGTTATTAATGGGACCGACAGTCCCTTGTCTCTTTTTGGGGACAGGGGACTGGTTGGGGACCCCCGAGGAGCTTTGGGTTCTGGAGGGAACCTTTAAAAGCAGATGGCATACGGGTCGCCGTGACGACGCCTGCAGATCTAGAACGTCTTTGAGTCGGTTCGGGTCGCTTCGGCCCCGAGTGAGTGGAGATTAGGGGGTATTTTTCCATCTGAGTGTGTCTCACCTGCCATCGTCTCCGTCTCCCCGAGCGACGGACGTTCCGTGACTCTGAATGATGTGGGAGTGTGTCTCGTCTGGCTTTGCACAACCTCAACCTTGCTTGCCTCACTCACACAGATACGGACGCCTGCCACCGGAGGGCAAACGTGACCCGCTCTGTATCTCACGTCGGGGAAGACGTCGTCCTCTCTGATGCTCTTTTCTGCAGCAGTAATGGTTCTGAGTGGAACCCAGATGCCGGGGTAGGCTTGGGGAGGGTCACGTGACACGTCACCGTTGTTATGAGGGATTATAGTGGTGGTGGGAACCGTTGTTACGAGAGGTTATAGTGGTTGTGTAAAACTTTGAGGGGTTATAGTTTGTGTGGCAGTAGTTATGAGGGGTTGTAGTAGTTGTGGAAACCTTTGCTATGAGGGGTTATAGTGGTGGTGGCAACCATTTTTTATGAGGCGTTATAGTGGTTGTGGCAACCGTTGTTATGAGGGGTTGTAGTGGTTGTGGCAACCGTTGTAATGAGGGCCATGGTTGTGGCACCGTTAAGAGGGGTTATAGTGGTTGTGGCAACCGTTGTTAAGAGGGGGTTATAGTGGTTGTGGTAACCGTTGTTATGATGGATTATAATTTGTGTGGCAGTAGTTATGAGGGGTTGTAGTAGTTGTGGCAACTATTACAAAGGGGTTAGAGTTGGTGTGGCAACTAACACTATAAGGGGTTAAACTTATATGAGAGATTATAGTGGTGGTGGCAACTTTTTCTATGAAGGGTTATAATGGTGGTGGCAACTATTATGAGGGGTTGTAGTGGTTGTGGCAATTGTTGTTATGAGGGGTTATCATGGTTGTGGCAACCACTGCTATGATGGCTTATAGTTGGAGTGGCAATAGTTGTCAGGAGGGGTTGTAGTGGCTGTGGCAACCATTCTGAGGGGTTGTAGTGGTTTTGGTAGTAATTGTCATGGGGAGTTATAGTGGTTGTGGCAACCATTATATGGTGTTATAGTGATTGTGGCAGTAGTTGGTATGGGGGGTTTTGGTGGTTGTGGCAACCATTCTGAGGGATTAGAGTGGAAAGGACAATAGTGGTTTATGTGCATCATTGATGTATGATTCACGAGTCGCGACTCCTGTATTTATGACTGTTCTTTAAGCAACCGATTCCTCGGTTCGTTATGAATCGTTTATTAAAGACACATGTTTAATTATGTTACCGTCACCATGAGAACCAGGCGGGCCCTTAGAACCTCTTTACACTCAGATTGGATTAGATTATTAAAGGTGATCAAGGGTCCAAAGGAACAGCACATGAACAGAGGCCAAATAAATCAAACACGGTGACCCCCCCCCCCCCCCCCCCGGGCCCCCAGACCCCGTCCCCCGAGAGCCGTGACGCCGGCGCGATGCCCGATCACGTTCTCCAATTTGGAGGTTGAAGACATGAGTGATGTGTCTGCCCCCCCCGTACAACAGTCCATGGCGCTGGAGTGTATTAGCAGTCAGCCGTGACCCGCCGTTTCCCCAGAGATCCGGATCGGATGGAAATGAGCGCGGCGCGCGACCACGGAGCCAGGGGCCCGAGCATGTTTATGCAGATGGATGCCATAAATCCTCCGGTTCCGTCGCTAACGCACAACCATTATTCTCCATGTTGTAAAGCGGCTGTGGATTACAGATTACATGCTTCCTGCATCATCGTGATCTGCGGCGCGATCAATGCTGATTAGGTACACGGCGATGGGCGCAAGTATGTGGACGCCCCGTCTGATTTCTGGGGAGGGAGGGAGGGGGGTCCTTGGCTGTGACCGAACCTTGAATATCCTTTAAAAAAATAAAATGATGATGAGATTATAAACTGACAGCGTTTATACTAGTTGTGGCAACTGCTAGCCATTGGCGAGTAGTAGTCATGGCAACTGAGGAATTTACAAAATTGTAGCGTTTTAATGCTAGTGCTAACTGTTGTTCAAGGACTTAAATTAGTGGTGGCAATCGCTTTGTATGAGGGATTAAAGTAGTTAGGGATTATGGTAGTTATGGCAACTGCTGACTATTAGGGATAATAATAATAGTACACGTAGCAAACCTTATTAGGGATAGTTAGTTGTAGCAACCGTTGTTATGAGAGATCATAGTAGTGGTGGCAACCGTTGTTGGGTATTATGTAATAGTCATGTCTATCCTTCATTATGAGGGATTATAATAGTCGCGGTAGCTGCTTTTTATAAGGGTTAATAATTGTTGTGGCAACCGTTATTTTCAATAACAAAGGAGTGATTTTATAATAGTTGTGGCAACCTTAATCCAGTATTATGTAATAGTCAGGTCAACCATTTGTTTTGCAGGATTATAACTATTATAATAGGATTATGGTAGTTGTAGCAACCAATGTTTTAAGGGATTGTGGCAACTGCTTTATATGAGAGGATTATTGTAGTTGTGGCAAGCATTATTGTAGTTTATGTCATAGTCATGTCTAATATTTGTTATGGGGGATTATAATAGTTGTGGCAACCGTTATTCAGACTTATGTAATAGTCATGTGTACTCTATATATTTTGGAGGATTATAATAGTTGTGGCAACCATTATGAGGGATTAAAGTAGTTGTGGCCACTGTTGTTATGAGGGATATAGTAGTTGTAGTTTGATGTTAACACGGGACAGATTCTTAAATTCAGCGTTGATATTAGACACCTCGTCCTCACGGTTCCACAAATGAGTTGAAGAACCTGACCTTAGCTGACCTTGTGAGGACCACGGTGTTGGAACGTGCAGATTTGTAACTCGGAGCCCAATAAAGACTTATAAAGGGACCTGGGGGGGGGGGGGGGGCAATCGATCATCGTTAGAATAAAGAGCACATGGATTACGGCGGCGGCCGATCCTACGCTTTCTATTATGTGTGAATTTTAAACGGTTCACAGCCAAAGTGAAGCTGATATGAGACTTAATAAATCACCCCGCGCTGTAGCACCGCCACCGCCGCTCCTCCGCCTGAGCTGGGGGTAATAATCAATACGCGATCGATCAGAGGGTCATATCAATTTAAACTCTGCCCCTGAGTACATGCTCAGCGACTGTGCTGAGATAAACACACCTAAACAGAATGGCTGCCCAGTGGCTACATTGGAAAGGAGAACATGCCAAACTCGGAAGTTCATCCCAAGCAATATATGTAATGTAAACAGAATGGCTGGGGAGGAGAACATGCCAAACTCAGCAGTTCATCCCAAACAACATATGTAATGTTAAAGGAATGGCTGTGTGGATGGAGAGGGAGGGATGGCTGGAGAGGAGGAGAACATGCCAAACTCGCGGGCAGTTCATCCCAAACACATATGTGTAATTGTCAACAGAATGGCTTGAGAGGAGAACAAATGCCAAACCTCGACAGTTTCCATCCCAACACGTATTGTAAATGTAAACAGAATGGCTGGGGAGGAGAACATGCCAAACTCGGCAGTTCATCCCAAACAACATATGTAATGTAAACAGAATGGCTGGAGAGGAGAACATGCCAAACTCGACAGTTCATCCCAAACAACATATGTAATGTAAACAGAATGGCTGGAGAGGAGAACATGCCAAACTCGGCAGTTCAACCCAAACACATATGTAATGTCAACAGAATGGCTGGGGAGGAGAACATGCCAAACTCGGCAGTTCATCCCAAACACATATGTAATATAAACAGAATGGCTGGAGAGGAGAACATGCCAAACTCGGCAGTTCATCCCAAACACATTTGTAATGTATACAGAATGGCTGGAGAGGAGAACATGCCAAACTCGGCAGTTCATCCCAAACACATATGTAATGTAAACAGAATGGCTGGAGAGGAGAACATGCCAAACTCGGCAGTTCATCCCAAACACATATGTAATGTAAACAGAATGGCTGGAGAGGAAAACATGCCAAACTCGGCAGTTCATCCTAAACAACATATGTAATGTAAACAGTAGGGCTGTATTCACCTAAGATTTTTCATAGTCGAATCTGATTCGTCAGATTTTCCCTATAGTCGACTGATAGTCGAATCAGTTAAAATTTCACCACAAGATGGCGCTATAAGACCGTGTTTTTTTTTTTAAAGATTTTTTTTTTTATATTTTACTTGTTTTTCTCAGAGCACCGTAAATGGGTTAAGCGCACACATCATTAAAAAAAATATTAACAGAAATTAGGATGTGTAACAATCAACCTGCGGGACCTGTCCCTCGTTGCTTTCTTGATTCTCTCACTTGGGTGTTGATTGGGTTAGTGCACGTCTTTAAAAAAATTTGTGGTGGGTTACCTTACCTCGATGTTGCTTTGTTCGTTTTACCCCCTTTGCTGTTCACATTTTTAAATAATTCACCTCGTTTTGGATTTTATCCCGGTGGTGGATTGGGTCCAGTTTTCTCAATCCACAGCATTTCTGCCACGTGTGTAAAGCGCCATTCGTGTACCGCCGCAGGGGTAGGAACAGTCGCAGGGTCTCTAGGGTGGGAGATCGTTAGTTTCCTGCGCAGGTCGCACAGTCTGTGGGAGAGTCTCCACTCTGTTGTAAGAACCAGGCTGACGCTGTGGCTGACGCGTAGGGTAAGCCGGATCCCGGGAGACGCGCATTATGCGCGAGCGGCGTTCGCGATTTCCCCGCGGAGCCGCTCATCTCCGGGGAAAGACGGACATTTGTGACAGGATAATTTTATTTGACAAAAGGCTATATATATAACGAAAACAAAGACATTTAATGTAAAAACTAATGCTTAGCAGGAGCCATGGGCACCCCCATGTGATCAAAATGGTACATTCGACTATGAGGTTCATAGTCGACTACGGTTCTCCGAATCGAATCGTCGAATCAGCGAATATTGCAACTCACCCCTAGTAAACAGAATGGCTGGAGAGGATAACATGCCAAACTCGGCAGTTCATCCCAAACACATTTGTAATGTATACAGAATGGCTGGAGAGGAGAACATGCCAAACTCAGCAGTTCATCCCAAACACGTATGTAATGTAAACAGAATGGCTGGGGAGCAGAACATGCCAAACTCGACAGTTCATCCCAAACACATATGTAATGTAAACAGAATGGCTGGAGAGGAGAACATGCCAAACTTGGCAGTTCATCCCAAACAACATATGTAATGTAAACAGAATGGCTGAGGAGGAGAACATGCCAAACTCGACAGTTCATCCCAAACAACATATGTAATATAAACAGAATGGCTGAGGAGAACATGCCAAACTCAGCAGTTCATCCCAAACAACATATGTAATGTAAACAGAATGGCTGAGGAGGAGAACACGCCAAACTCGACAGTTCATCCCAAACACATATGTAATGTCAACAGAATGGCTGGAGAGGAGAACATGCCAAACAACATATGTAATGTAAACAGAATGGCTGGAAAGGAGAACATGCCAAACTCGGCAGTTCATCCCAAACACGTATGTAATGTAAACAGAATGGCTGGGGAGGAGAACATGCCAAACTCGACAGTTCATCCCAAACACGTATGTAATATAAACAGAATGGCCGGGGAGGAGAACATGCCAAACTCGACAGTAGGGTCGGGTCGGGGGGGGGGGGGGGTTCCCCATGTCCATCCAGGGAAGAACGTTTCAGGCGCTGGGCGGATACACCCAGGACAGGACGCCAATCTATCACTGGACACACACTCACTCACACACACACACTCTATATGGGGCAATTTGGACAATTCAATTGACCTTGATCCATGTTTTTGGACTGTGGGAGGAAACCGGAGAACCCGGAGGAAACCCACGCGGACACGGGGAAACATGGAAACTCCACCCAGATTGGAATTTGAACCGGGAATCCCAACTGCTGAGTGGAGAACATGCTAAACCACTAAGCCACCGTGCCGCCCGATATGGAGAACCTGCTCTGTGTAAATACAGATCTGAAGGTGTAGATGGTGATAAATGACCGAGGGCCGACCCCTGAACACCCCATTCATCCCAATTAGAACCCACCGGCCCTCGGTCCGCGGAACGCGCCATTGATCTTTAAAGGTTCCTCGCGCCGGCTGACCCCGTGAGCGGGACGCCGGCGCTCCTCCACCCGTCACCGTTGTCCTTCGGGTCGGGGGCCGATCGCTCGATACGTTTGCGAATGCGTCTTCATAACTCGCCGA
>JAFMOC010000212.1:122500-157500 GCA_019802505.1 Corydoras sp. C115 | reverse complement strand
CAGCAGCGTTGGTCGGATCCGCGCTCCTGATGCGCCCGCCGCCTCCGAGTCCCGCCTGAAAAACAAAGTTCCCGCGTGTCTTCCAGCCCCGTGGATTTTACACGACGGTGGATTTTTGCCTCTACGTCCTCCCCGCTCCACGACACGCGTGACGGCGTCTTTTGGAATAGCTCGGAACCGAACCCCCCGGCTGTCGGCTCCTCAGCGGGACTAACGGAGGAGCCAGCACCGCGACTGCGCGCCTGCGACTGCGGCTGCTGCGGCGGCGAAACCAGGACCCGCAGCACAGGTGAGCCCTGCGCAGTCAGTGCACCTTGCGTGGGGGACGGGCGGCGCGTTCCACGCAGACGCGCTCTTCGGGGAACGGTGCGTGTTCGGGGAGGAATGCGCAGGGGCGTTTTACCTGCTCACGCACGCCGCAGGAGAGCACTGCACCATCCGCGCCCTGACGGAGGACACGCGTTCTCTAGGTCTCTCTCTCTCCCTCGCTCTCTCTCTCTCTCTCTCTCCACCTCTCTAACCGGCAGCATTAACGGCAGGGATAAGCCCGAAGTTTAACCCCCGTGGGTCTCCGCGTTGCGCACTGCCGCGGTCCTCACGTCCTCTCTGCGGACCTCACTGAAAAAAAAAAAAAAAAGATCCTCATATCCTCATCCCTTAAAAATTAAGCTAAATTAAATAAAATAAAATAAAATAAAATAAAATAAAATTAAATACAATCAGTTACCGTAACTCATACCTTGATTGTTGAGTTGGATTTTAAACACGACACACCTGGATCGGGCTGTGCGTTTGAACCCTCGAAGTCACGTGGTCGAAGTTTAAATTGGCGGGTGGAGCGTTACGATATTTATATGTATATGTTATTTTATTATATATATATATATATATATATATATATATATATATTTTGTAGAAGATTAAAACGCATCGATCGCCACGCGCGTAAGCGCGCACACACGCACGCACCTGCCCGCGCCGGTAACTCACCCCGGGGTCACCTGATCCCGCTTAACCCCGCTTTGTTCGCACCGCGGCGCAAGGTCGGGTGAAAAAGTTGGAATAGTAAAAAAAAAAAAAAAAAGTTAGCTGTTAAATCAAAATGAACTATGGTAAAGTAAAATAAAATAAAATCAAGATAAAGAGCAGACGGGACGCCCCCTCCCCTCCCTTTATGAATGAATGAATGAATCCGATCGGGGGTGATCGATCACGTGACGCACTGCCCCGCTCAGCACTTTAGGTAATTGTTTCCGTTGATCGCGCCGGGCCTAATTATGTCATCATGCGTAATTGCGTGTCACGGTGTTATACGTGGGCTTGTTTAACGCCCGTGCATATGGTACCCCAAACCCCCCTGAGGGGATCCTCCATCCATCAAAGCCTCCACCTTCACAAAGAACAGCATTAGCTGCAATAACAAATTGGGCCCCTGCGATGCCGCTTTCTTCGCCCTCATTTAAATATCGCGTTCTCTTCAATCCGATGGCTTTATGATGATTATTATTCAAATGAGTTGGCAATTTTAAGACCCTGACCCTCCACCACCGTGATGATGTAGGGTGTCTTCTCCACCCTGTACACTGCCTCTTAATTTCTAATTTAATTTAAATTTAGGCGGCATGGTGGCTTAGTGGTTAGCACGTTCGCCTCTCGGCGCTAGGGATTCCCGGTTCGAATGTCCATGTTCTCCCCGTGTCTGCGTGGGTTTCCTCCGGGTTCTCCGGTTTCCTCCCACAGTCCAAAAACATGGATCAAGTCAATTGAATTCTCAAAATTGCCCCATATAGAGTGCGTCTGTGAGAGTGGGTGTGTGCCCAGCGATGGATTGGCGCCCTGTCCTGGGTCTATCTGCCCAGCGCCTGAGATGTTCTCCCCTGGATGGGCATGGGGAACCCCACCGCGACCCTAATAGAGGATAAAGCGGGAGATAATGAATGAATGAATTTAAATTTAATCCAGGGGTCTGGTAGGGCCCTGACCCCTTTTGTCTACAATTGGCAACCCCCCCCCCAAATGAAGTATAATTAATTTGGCTCTTAATTGTCGTCCCCACCTAATGACTCCAGAGTGATGCCCACGGGCCGGTGTTGCATGATGGGCGACGGCGCGGCGCTGGCCGTTTTAACCGTACGCTGACGATCCGGGGGAAGCACCAGCTGATCAAGCGTACATGCCAGAACATCTGGAGAGCTGCCAGTCGGCATGTGTGTATGAAACGGATGAGGGGGGGGGGGGGGGGGGGGGGGGGGGGGGGGGGGGGGTGTGGGGTGGTGGGGGGGGGGGGGGGGGGGGGGGGGGCAGCGAGACTCTCTCTCTCTCTCTCTCTCTCCCTCGCTCGCTCGCTCTCCTCGGCGTCGTTCGGCTAAACGTGTTGATGTGCTTGCAGTCTAATCATGCCGCCAGCCTCTGAATTATTAAAGCCTGGTTCCAGCGCAGGCCAGACATTATTGTTTAAGCTGCGTGGAGGCGCCGCCGGCCGTCGCTCGCATCGGTTCTCCGTCTGCATCGCGTCGTTATTCAGAACGCGGGCGTATTCCGGGCTCTGAACTGGCTCGCGGGAGGCACCGCTGGGTTCTGGGTCCGATGATGGTGCCGATGTGCCGGAACCCTGTGTACACTGTTACACACCTCCACCTTATCCTCCATCAATGATCACAGGATGCTGTTGGGGTGGGGGGGGTGGATGGGTGGCAACCCGGGTTCTGACCTCATGTTGGGATGCATGGGATGGAGCAGGGAGGATGTTCAGGGGGTCAGATGGAGGTGGTTAGGACCTGGACAGGATGCTGAGGAGGAGAGGAAGGCCAAAGATGCGGGGTGGCGGAGCAGGTTCTGGCATGGCAATCCGGTACGGCGCCCCCTAATGGGAATGACTCTTGTGTAGAACCCCCCACTCATCAGTGCACATCCATCAGGAATTAAAGGTGGATGTACATGTTTATATGTTCCCTGTGAAATACACTGTATAAGGGCGTGGTGGCTCAGTGGTTGCTCAGTGGTGGCTTGGTGGTGGCTCGGTGCTGGCTCAGTGATTGCTCGGTTATGGCTCGGTGGTTGCTCGGTTATGGCTTGGTGGTTGCTCGGTTATGGCTCGGTGGTTGCTCGGTTATGGCTCGGTGATTGCTCGGTGATTGCTCGGTTATGGCTCGGTGGTTGCTCGGTTATGGCTCGGTGGTTGCTCGGTGGTGGCTCGGTGGTTGCTCGGTTATTGCTCGGTGGTGGCTCGGTGGTTGCTCGGTGCTGGCTCAGTGATTGCTCAGTGGTTGCTCGGTGATGGCTCGGTGGTTGCTCGGTTATGGCTTGGTGGTTGCTCGGTTATGGCTCGGTGATGGCTCGGTGGTTGCTCGGTTATGGCTCGGTGGTGGCTCAGTGGTTGCTCGGTGCTGGCTCAGTGATTGCTCAGTGGTGGCTCGGTGATTGCTCGATGGTTGCTCAGTTATGGCTCGGTGGTTGCTCGGTGCTGGCTCGGTGGTTGCTTGGTGCTGGCCTGGTGGTTGCTTGTGGTGGCTCGGTGGTTGTTCGATGGTGGCTCGGTGGTTGTTCGGTGGTTGCTTGGTGGTGGCTCGGTGCTGGCTCGGTGGTTGCTTGGTGCTGGCCTGGTGGTTGCTCGGTGTTGGCTCAGTGCTGGCTCGGTGGAGCTCGGTGGTTGCTTGGTGCTGGCCTGGTGGTTGCTTGGTGGTGGCTCGGTGGTTGCTCGGTGGAGCTCGGTGGTTGCTTGGTGCTGGCCTGGTGGTTGCTTGGTGGTGGCTCGGTGGTTGCTTGGTGGTGGCTCGGTGCTGGCTCGGTGGTTGCTCAGTGGAGCTCGGTGGTTGCTTGGTGCTGGCCTGGTGGTTGCTTGGTGGTTGCTTGGTGGTGGCTCGGTGGTTGCTTGGTAGTTGCTTGGTGGTGGCTCGGTGGTTGTTCGATGGTGGCTCGGTGGTTGCCATGTTGATGTCAAGCAAACGGTTTTAGGTTCAAATCTGAAGTCTGCCAAAGTTTCCGATGTGGTTCCTTGAGCAGGAACCTTAATGCTGGTTGTTCCCTTGGGGGGCGGGGTTATGTGCTCGAACCCTAGCCATCCAGACAGGACACTTGTAAGTCTCTGTGTGTACGGATATCCTCATAATGAGCTCATAATGACCGAATGTTCTACACATTGGGAACATCAACACTGTGCTGACCTCATTAGACCCGAGTCTGAGTTCTGAACTGTTATGGTGGCGTTGCTACAACACAGTGTGTGTGTGTGTGTGTGTGTGTGTGTGTTTGTCTCAGTAACACACATTTCTGTGTATGCTGCCCTGGACCTTGTCCTGTTGTAATGTCCCTCTGTGGACTGTAGCAGTGATGCCTGCTGTCCGGGGGTTTGTTCATCATGAGAACCCGAATACAAAACACAGAACATTTGAAATAGAGAGCTGAGTGATGGCCCCCTCTGGTGGTGATCACTGAGTGTGGAGCTGGACTGGAACCTGCACTGGGGTTGGCCTGGAACCAGACGGGGCTGGACTGGGGTCGGACTGAGACCGGACAGGGGAGCAGGACTGGGGCTGGACGGGGGAACTGGATGGAGGTTGAACTGGAACCAGACGGGGGTTGGACTGGGGCTGGATGGGGGAACTGGACGGGGGAACTTGACTAGGGTTGGACTGGAACCAGACAAGGGCTGGACAGGGGAACTGGACTGTGGAATGGGCTGGAACCAGATGGGGGGTCGGACTGGGGCTGGAATGGGGTTGGACTGGGAGCACATGGGGGAGCAGGACTGGGGCTGCACTGGGGTTGTGCTGGGACCAGACTGGGGTTGGACTTGGTCTGGACGGGGGGACTGGATGGAGGTTGGACTGGAACCAGACAGGGGTTGGACTTGGTCTAGACGGGGGGACTGGACGGAGGTTGGACTGGAACCAGAGGGGGGTTGGACCTGGTCTGGATGGGGGGACTGGATGGAGGTTGGAATGGAACCAGACGTGGGTTGGACTTGGTCTGGACGGGGGGACTGGACGGAGGTTGGACTGGAACCAGCCAGGGACTGGATGTGGAGCTGGACTGAGACCTGGCCGGGGCCGGACTGGGGTTGGACCAGAACCGGTCGGGGGCCAGACGGGGGTGTTGGACTAGGATGGGACGGGACAGGATGCGGGGGGGGTGTGGGGCTGCTTTGTTAGTGATTTGTTTTCCATCAGTATGAAGACTCAGAAGACTAAGAGCAGAACACCTTGATTTATTGGAAGCACTAGAGCCTATCCCAGTACACACAGGGCCAAGCACAGAGAGCCGGGGCAGGACAGACCGATGGAGACATGAAAACCGCTGACGGGGCAGATTTAGGCCTCACAGGAACCTGCATACAGAAAGACCCTGAAACCGGAACCCGAGGGTGGGTTCTAATGTCCGCGGGCGGAGTTCTGTCCGTCCTGATGGAGCTGTAAGGATCCCTGACCCACTTTGACTTTATTACCTCGATCTCCTGAATGCTTTCTAATCCTGGGATTAAGGCCACGGTGTCGGATCAGATGACTGCATTTAGAATTGTGGACGCTGAGTGGAACCCGAGGAAACTGCGGTTCCGTCCTTAATGCACCCCCCCCCCACTCCCCACCCCATACAGTGTGGTTCTGCACTCCGCCCGTCCGTCCTCCCTGACCTGGTAATTTGGTAATTTGGTTAATGCCTCCTCTCCACCGGCCTTAATGCACAGAAGAGCAGATTAAAGTTCAGACGCATCGAATAAAGAGCCTCTGCCATGACCTCGCCATAGCATCCCTCCTCCTGAGGAGGCGCCGAGGGGACGAGGGTGTGAGGCTGTGAGGACTGTAAGGTCGTACAGGGACGTGTGCCTGCGGTCGGTTGGGATGACGGTGCTCGGCGTCTTTAATACAAATCGATCACATAACTACACCCCCCCATTACTATAGACACACACCCTATACACACACACACACACACACACACACACACACTCACACACACACACCTGCTCTCATACTATATACACTATATACACACGCGGCCTGGCCAAAAAAAAAAGTTGCCACCTGGATGTAACTTAGCAAACAGGTACGAGCCTCTTATTGGATCATTAATTACTGCATGGGTGATTATCTTTTAATTAATATATATATATATATATATACGTGGCCCCATATTACACACACCTATACACAACCTCAAACCCCATATCACACCCACACTTATACTACACACACCCACACTATATACATATCCCCCCACACACACACACCTATACTGTACACACACCTGTACTATATACACATCCTCACACACACACCTGTACTATACACCCACACCTGTACTATATACAAATCCCCACACACACCCACACCTGTACTATATACACATCCCCACACACACCCACACCTGTACTATATACGCATCCCCACACACACCCACACCTGTACTATATACACATCCCCACACACACCCACACCTGTACTATATACACATCCCCACACACACCCACACCTGTACTATATACACATCCCCACACACACCCACACCTGTACTATATACACATCCCCACACACACCCACACCTGTACTATATACACATTCCCACACACACACACACATAATATACACACACCTGTACAACATACACACCCCCCCACACACACGCCCACACCTTTACTATATACACATCCCCACACACACCCACACCTTTACTATATACACATCCCCACACACACCCACACCTATACTATATACACACACACACACACACACGCCCACACCTTTACTATATACACATCCCCACACACACCCACACCTATACTATATACACATACACACACACACACACACACACACACACCTGTACTATATACACATCCCCACACACACCCACACCTGTACAACATACACACCCCTCCCACACACACGCCCACACCTTTACTATATACACATCCCCACACACACCCACACCTATACTATATACACATACACACACACACACACACACACACACACACACACACACACACCTGTACTATATACACATCCCCACACACACCCACACCTGTACTATATACACATCCCCACACACACCTATACTATACACCTATACTATATACACATCCCCACACACACCCATGCCTATACTATACACACATCTGTACTACATACACATCCCCTCACACACACCCACACCTGTACTATATACACATCCCTACACACACCCACCCACACCTGTACTATATAGACATCCTTACACACACCCACACCTGTACTATATACACATCCACACACACACACCCACACCTGTACTATATACACATCCCCACACACCCACCCCTGTACTATATACACATCCACACACACACCCATGCCTATACTATACACACATCTGTACTACATACACATCCCCTCACACACACACACACACACCTGTACTATATACACATTCCCACACACACACACACACCTGTACTATATACACATTCCCACACACACACACACACCTGTACTACATACACATCCCCACACACACCCACACCTGTATATACACACACACACACCCACACCTGTACTATATACACATCCCCCCAGCGGAACATGTTCTCATAACCTGGACGCTCTCTCTCTGCATCAGCAGGTACGTCGTGCTCACAGGGTAAGAGTGCGGACATCTTGGCCGTGACCACGCCCCTCGCGGCCGTGTCTCCGTGTGAAGGGGACTTTCTTGACCTCCCACGCCATTGTAATCCGTTCCCCCAGCTCCGGCCGTGTCGTGGTATACCGGTCGTGTTGCCACATCCGTGCCGCTCTGCACCTTGCGCGGTGCATTAAGCACCTCCGGCGTGGCGGCCAGCTCACACGTTTACGTTCCCATGGAAACAAGTTGTTAGCGCGGCTGCCTCCCTCAGTGCCCCCTCTCTGAAAGGCCACAGCAGATTATGTTTCTGGCCACAAATGAGACAATGCCTATGACAACAGTTCATATCATCCCGCTCTAATTGCTCTGAAATGCTAATGCCCGCGGCAGCGCCCGCTGAGAGCAAAGCTGCCACGCTCGCCCTGACCGTAAACCCTCCGCTCAGCGTCTCGGGATTACACAACCGCCCGCCCGCCCGCTCGCAGACATGTCATGCCGCCGTGCTTAACTGGAACCACGGCCTCGTTCGGCCGACTCGAACCCGAGACCCGGCGGGGGAGTGCTGGGGTTCCAATGACGACGTGAAGCCGGTTCCCCTCTGTCTCTGAACTCGTCTGGTTCGGTCTGGTACTGCCTGCACCAGCCAGACATGATACAGTTCATATGGAGGTCACACACACACACACACACACACACACACACACACTGCCCTCTGCTACACACACAACACAAACACACATCTACAGCCCTCTACTACACACACACACACACGACCCTATACTATACACACACATACACAGTCCCATACTATACACACAAACACCACCCTTTACTACACACACATACATACATAAATACACACACACACACACACATACATACATAAATACACACACACATACATACATACATAAATACACACACACACATACATACATAAATACACACACACACACACACACACACACACATACATACATAAATACACACACACACATACATACATACATACATAAATACACACACACACACACACACACACACACATACATACATACACGTACATACATACATACACACACACACACACACACACATACACACACACATACAGACACATACATACACACACAGTTCAATACTATAGACACAAACACAGCCCTGTACTACACACACATACATACACACAAAACACAAACACACACCTTCAGCCCTCTACTACACAGACACACACACAGTCCCATAAAATACACACACATACAAAGCTCTATACTATACACACAGCCCTCTACTACATACACACACAAACACACACATACTATACACATATAAAACACACACATACAGCCCTCTACCACATACATACAATATGCACACACAGCTCTATACTATATACACAGCCCTCTACCACACACACACACACACACGCAACATACATACTATACACACACAAAACACAAGCACACACTTACATCCCTCTACTACACACACACACACACACAGGTGTGCACCCCTGCCTTATTTTCCTAAACGTATTTCCCGGTCGTCGTTAAACTGTCGCTGGCCTGCACTTGTTTGCACTCGTCGGTCCCCGAGGCCAGAGGTGTGAGCGTTCCCGCGCCCGCACCTGCACCTGCCCCAGCGCGGTGTCGCCCCGCGGGCGGGCGGCCGGGGCTGCCGTGGAAAACACACAGGCGGAGCCGTCGCCCGACCGTGCGCCAACAAACAAACCTCAAAAGAGACGGCCAGCGGAACAAAGAGACCCAAATGAGCCGCATTTGCGTACGTGACACCCCCCCCTCTCCACACACACCCCCGCACACCTCCACCCACCCACCCTCCCCACCCACCCACACACCTCCACACCTCTTTTTGAAGCAGGCTCTCTCTGTTTACCCTGACAAACACGACGAGGGAGGAAGGTAAATACTCAGCAGAATGGAACACTGTTTATTTTCCCATGATCCTCCAGGTGGAGACCGAGGGGGGGTGGGTATGGCGGGGTTGGGGGGGAGGTCTAGACGCGGGGTGGCGTGAAGCCGTGGGTCTGGAATCGGTAACGTGCGGAACCGAGCGTCCGCCTCGGGTGATTTCCTGAGGTTCCGCCGACACGGTGGTATTGATCCTATCCCGGTCGCTCCACCCGAACACAGATATTGCTTTTGGTTCTCCACCCGGAGCGCGCGGGATTCCTGTATTAGAGCGGAAATTGGATTGGCTGTGTAACCCGTAGGGGGCGTGTGCGTCACTTCCTCCCGAGACCTTGGGGGGGGTGGTTCCTGTCGGGTGGAGCAGGTCTCCTCCATCACTGTTCTCCTGCCTCCTTCATACTGCGGTTACATTAATATATTTGTTGCGTCACAACCGAAGCCACTCCCACCGGGGGGCGCTGTGACTCATGACGGAGCCCGGCGCGGATATGGGGGCTCCGCCCGCGTCACCCTCCGCCGGTTCCGGAGTGCTATTAGGAGACACTGGATGGATGAGACGACTTGATTTGGCCGTTTGCTTACTCTTGCGGAAAATGGATTTTCCCGTTTCTCATTACATCGGTGCGCGGCCAACAACGCTCCCCGTCGATATCACCTCCACCAGCTCCCGTATCCATCTGATGGACCAATCAGGAGGACGGGGGGACGCCAGCGCCGTTACATCACACCGCCGGCCTTAATGTTCAAACTATTAGAACCGTTTATTCACCGTCTTAACACAGCGGGACCGCACCAGGGTCTGTGTATCAAACACACTCCTCCACCATGTCATCAGCTCCACCTCCATGTTCCACCTCCATGTCATCAGCTCCACCTCCATGTTCCACCTCCATGTCATCAGCTCCACCTCCATGCTCCACCACCATGTGATCAGCTCCACCTCCATGTCATCAGCTCCACATCCATGCTCCACCACCATGTGATCAGCTCCACCTCCATGTTCCACCACCATGTGATCAGCTCCACCTCCATGTTCCACCACCATGTGATCAGCTCCACCTCCATGTTCCACCACCATGTGATCAGCTCCACCTCCATGTGATCAGCTCCACCTCCATGTGATCAGCTCCACCTCCATGTTCCACCACCATGTGATCAGCTCCACCTCCATGTGATCAGCTCCACCTCCATGTGATCAGCTCCACCTCCATGTTCCACCACCATGTGATCAGCTCCACCACCATGTGATCAGCTCCACCTCCATGTTCCTCCACCATGTGATCAGCTCCACCACCATGTGATCAGCTCCACCACCATGTGATCAGCTCCACCTCCATGTTCCTCCACCATGTGATCAGCTCCACCACCATGTGATCAGCTCCACCTCCATGTTCCTCCACCATGTGATCAGCTCCACCACCATGTGATCAGCTCCACCTCCATGTTCCTCCACCATGTGATCAGCTCCACCACCATGTGATCAGCTCCACCACCATGTGATCAGCTCCACCACCATGTGATCAGCTCCACCTCCATGTTCCACCTCCATTTGATCAGCTCCACCTCCATGTCATCAGCTCCACCTCCATGTGATCAGCTCCACCACCATGTGATCAGCTCCACCTCCATGTTCCACCTCCATGTCATCAGCTCCACCTCCATGTTCCACCTCCATGTGATCAGCTCCACCTCCATATTCCACCACCATGTGATCAGCTCCACCTCCATGTTCCACCACAATGTGATCAGCTCCACCTCCCATGTTCCACCACCATGTGATCAGCTCCACCACCATGTGATTAGCTCCACCTCCCATACTCCACCATCATGTGATCAGCTCCACCACTATGTGATTAGTTCCACCACCATGTGATCAGCTCCACCTCCCATGTTCCACCACCATGTGATCAGTTCCACCAACATGTGATCAGCTCCACCTCCCATGCTCCACCACCATGTGATCAGCTCCACCACCATGTGATCATCCCCACCTCCATCTTCCATCTCCATGTTCCACCTTCATGTGATCATCTCCACTCCCATGCTCCACCTTCATGGTATTCACAACACACAACCCCACCACCACTGGGGGTGTTGCTGCAGGTCTGAGCATCATCCTCCACCCAGACATGTCCCGCCACCCGCCACCCGCGATCACTGATGGAGGATGAGGATTAGAAGAGGAAGAGCACCATATAAGGAACTGTATCTGGGAGGTGGAGGTGTGTAACAGCGTGCACAGTGAGTGTGTCTGATCCGCCACCTGAACCCAACCGGGACGCGTGCATGGGGCTTTGAGACATTTCAGCTGGCTGTTGTGCGTTGGTATGTTCTCCTTCGGTTGCATAAAGTTTTTCTTCAGTAGCGGGTTAGTGAGTGCTGTCACACACACACACACACACACACACACACACACACACACTCACTCACTCTGACCGTCCAGGACGAGGTTGATTAGATCCGCAAAGCCGTTTAAATCGGACTCGCGCCGCCGATGGATTAATGCGGGGGAACCGTCTAATCCCTGCATCCACTGTAAACACAATATCAGGCAATAATGATGACGCAGATGGATGTGTGTGTGTGTGTGAGTGTGTGTGTGTGTGTGTGTGATTGAAAAACCTGGAACATGAATAGATTAAAATCCGATCATCCCGCATTACACACACGCAAATTAAACTCGTGAGCTGTGGCCCATATCGCGGGTCACATGGTTCCACACACACACACACACACACACACACACACGCGTGTGTACATCGGTGCCTGACCTGCCACTCATGAGGACTTGACTTGCGCCCTCGGCGCACACTCCAGGTCGTTAGTCGGCCCGCTGGCTCGTTATGTGACGGCTGAAGGGTCCGGCGTGATTGAAACGACCAGGGTTAAGGGCCCCGGGGGCCCCGGACCCCCGACCTTCAGACCAACGCTGAGAGCAGCAGGGACGACAGGCGCACGCCGGCTCTAATCGCCTCCACCCTGCGAGTGAGGGCGGAGGAGACGAAAGCGGCGTGGAGACGGAACGAACCACAGATCACAGAGCCGTTGCGATGACGCGGCGCAGACGCAGACGGCTCCGGGGCCTCCGACGCAGCCTCGTCTGTCGGCGCGCCGCTCGCTCGCTCGCTCCGCCCACGCCGGTTTCTCAGAGCATCGGCACTATATTAAGCCCGAGGAATCGCGCGAAAAACGGGCCGCCGTGACGTCTGAGTTATCGCCTGCCGCGTCGACGGGCCGCCGTACTGCTTTGAGAGCGCCGGGATAGGCCCCCACCCCGGCCAGAAATCAAAACCCCCACCCCTCCCTTCCTCGCGGTGCCTCGGCGCTCGCGCTCGGGCTGGCACCAAAGCCGCGGCTGATGAAAGTCACAGCTCCGTGTGTGTGTGTGTGTGTGTGTGTTTTAAACAGATTCCTGTGGCACGTTCTGTTCGCTGAATGTTGATTCATGTTTCTGATGTCGGCTTCCGAGGCGGCCTCATAAATAATCTGGGATTAAACACAAACTCCGTCTCTCCTTCAGTTCCCGATGAATAATCTGTCCGCGGACAAATAGCGGCGGGAAAGACGGTGGGCCGGGGGCCGGGGGCCGACGTGATTCAGAAACAGCAGGTATACTGCCAGGTTACTGAGAGAGAGTGCGTCCTCTCTCAGGTGGAGGTGGAGACAGAGGGGCATTTCCTCCTAAACTGCCCCAAATGTACCACCATCGGAGATGAATACCTCAACCAATCAGAGACGAGCAGCTTTAGAACCCTTACAGAGAACCAGAAACTATGTACAGGAGTGTCACACACACCGGGACAGTGAGTCAACAACCTGATAATCACCCCCCCCCCCCCCCCCCCCCCCCCCCCCACACACACACACACACACACACACACACACACACACACACACAATAATGCCAAACTTCCAACCACAAAACTCTATTCCTCACACACACACACACACACACTATACACATACACACAAACTTTTATATATATGTATCATCCATCCATGTCCATCCAGGGGAGAACGTCTCGGGCGCTGGGCAGATACACCCAGGACAGGGGGGCAATCTATCGCTGGACACACACACACACTCACACAGACACACTCTATATGGGGCAATTTGGAGAACTTAATCGACCTTTTTTGGCCTGCGGGAGGACACCGGAGAACCCGGAGGAAACCCACGCTGACACAGGGAGGACATGCAAACTCCACCCGGATTGGGATTCGAACCGGGAATCCCCAGCGCTGAGAGGAGAACATGCTAAACCACTAAGCCACCGTGCCACCCGATATATATATATATATATATATATATATATATATATATATATATATATATATATATATATATATATATATATATATATTTATTATTTATTTATTTTTTTCATTCATTCATTATCTCCCGCTTTATCCTCTATTAGGGTCGCGGTGGGGTTCCCCATGCCCATCCAGGGGAGAACATCTCGGGCGCTGGGCAGATACACCCAGGACAGGGCGCCAAACCATCGCTGGGTATATATATATATGTATATATATATATCATGTCTGTGTATATCTGCTGAGTCAGCGGTTCAGGGAAGTGGTACAGTACGGTACAGAAAGCAGATCAAAGGGCCGGCGTCGGCCCCCGTTAACGAGGCGCTATGGCTTTCTAATGAGACTCTAAACTGCCCCCGACTCTAATCACCCCGCAGACATCAGCCCCGTTATGAAGTCGCACTCGCTCTGCGCTCGGCTTTACAGCCTTCACGACTTAATTAAATCAGCTCTCGTTAAGAGCGCCGCGGTCGGCTGTAAATCAGCCGCCTGCTCGCCGAGAAGTAGTGCGCCACCAACCGACCCCGCCTGAGCCAATCAGATCAGCCGCCCGCAGATACACGCTCCTGTGCTTTGGCCTCCGCCACCGGCTCGGGTGGATGGAGGATGGGTGGAGGTGCGGAGAGAACCATGTGACCGGGGTATAAAGCTTATATTCGGGGTTGAGAGAAGGCAGAACAGTTGATACACAACCACAGGGCGGCGCCGGGGAGGAACGGTGGAGGCGACGTGTGTGTGTGTGTGTGTGTGTGTGTGTCTCATGTTTGGAATATGTGTCTTTGTGTGTGTTTCATGTATGGGGTGTGTGTGTGTGTGTGTCTCATGTATGGGATGTGTGTGTGTGTGTGTGTGTGTGTGTGTGTCTCATGTATGGGATGTGTGTGTGTGCGTTTCATGTATGGGATGTTTGTGTGTGTCTCGTGTATGGGATGTGTGCTTGTGTGTGTGTGTGTGTCTCATGTATGGGGTATGTGTGTTTGTGTCTGTGTGTGTGTCGTCTATGCAGTGTGTGTGTGTGTTTCATGTATGGGATGTGTGTGTGTGTGTGTCTCGTGTATGGGATGTGTGTTTGTGTGTGTGTCTCATGTATGGGGTATGTGTGTTTGTGTCTGTGTGTGTGTGTGTGTGTGTGTGTGTGTGTGTCTCATGTATGGGATGTGTGTGTGTGTGTCTCATGTATGGGATGTGTGTGTGTGTGTGTGTGTGTGCGTTTCATGTATGGGATGTGTGTGTGTTTGTGTGTGTCTCGTGTATGGGATGTGTGTTTGTGTGTGTGTGTCTCATGTATGGGGTATGTGTGTTTGTGTCTGTGTGTGTGTCGTCTATGCAGTGTGTGTGTCATGTATGGGATGTGTGTGTGTGTCTTTCTGTATGTATGTGTTTGTGTGTGTGTGTGTGTGTCTCATGTATGGGATATGTGTGTGTGTGTGTGCTCCAGCTTGCGTCTGTGTAATGAGATCTTGTGTCCTCGTGGGTTTCCTCCGGGTTCTCCAATTTTTTCCCACAATCCAAAAACATGGATTCAAGGTGAATTGAAGGTTCTTAATTGCCCCATATAGAGTGAGTTTGTGTGGGTGAGTGTGTGCCCTCATTGGAATGGCTCTTCCCGGAATCCCCCCCCCCCCTCAGGATGTCCAGGATCCCGTCTCTGATGTCCTCTCGTCTCTGGAGCTTATTTTGGAACGTGTGTGAGGTCCTGGAACTCCGGAGAACCGTCTGGAGGGGGGGCCCTTATTGAACCAACAGCGTCCGAACCCCCTGTGGTGAAGCTTGGAACTGCGTGCTCGAGCGACACCCACGCATCAGTTTTTAAGGCGTCGGCGGTCTCAGATGTCATGTGATGTCTCTGATTGGCCATTGGTTCCACACTCCTGCGGTACCCCCCCCCCCCCCGCCCCGTTCCGGCGGCACGCGCTCCGTTCTGCTTTTAAGGTAATAGAGTTATTTAAGCGATGAAACGGCATCACACACATTATCCTGACTGCAGCGTCTTCATCTGCACTCAGAGCCTCTGTGTTTACAGCTCTGATAACTGCCCCCCGGAACCCCCCCACCCCCCGCTTTGAAATGGAAATCAAACCCGCGGACATCGGGTCGCTCCGTGTCCTCTTATACAGGGCTGGAATGTGTGTGTGTGTGTGCGTGTGTGTGAGAGAGATATGAGCATATAGGTGTGTGTTTAGTGTTTGTGTGTGTGTATGTGTGTGCTCCAGCTTGCGTTTGTGTGATGAGTTCTTGTGTCCGTGTGGGTTTCCTCCGGGTTCTTCAGTTTTCTCCCACAGTCCAAAAACATGAATTCAAAGTGAATTGAATGTTCTAAATTGCCCCATCTGTGAGATAGATGTGCATGTGTGATATAGGTGTGTGTTTGTGTGTGTGTGAGATAGATGTGCATGTGTGATATAGGTGTGTGTTTGTGTGTGTGTGTGTGTGTGTGTGTGTGTGTGTGTGTGTGTGTGAGAGATGTGCGTGTGTGATATAGGTGTGTGTATGTGTGTTTATTGTATTGTATGCTCTGTGTGTGTGTGTGTGTGTGTGTGTTTATTTTTGTGTGCTTATTTGTGTATGATTATTAGTGTGTGTGTGTAATACAGGACTGTGTGTATGTGTGTGATATATGCTATGTGTGTGTGTGATGTGTGTCTTGTGTGTGTATGCCTTGTCTGTGTGTGTGTGTAGTGTTATTTGTGTGTGTGTGTGATATGTATGTGTTATGTGTGTGTTGTTTGTTTGACGTGTGTTATCTTGTGTATATATATGATGTGTGTGTGTGTGTGTGTGTATCTCATTCATTAATACCCTGCTGCAGTGTTGGTGTAGTGGACGTCCCGTGCTGTTGGAGTTCCTCCTCTCTGTTCCCGGGACGTCTCAGTGAGATGTTCTCGAGACGTTCAGTGTGGTTTGATTCAGGTGGTTGCACTCAGGGTGAGTGAGAACACTGTGGAACCCCTGGTTCTCCGCCAGGTTCTCCTCCTGGTTCTCCTCCAGGTTCTCCTCCTAATTCTTCTCCTGGTTCTCCTCCAGGTTCTCCTCCTGGTTCTCCTCCTGGTTCTCCTCCTAATTCTCCTCCTGGTTGTTCTCCTGGTTGTTCTCCTGGTTCTCCTCCTGGTTCCGTAGTCGATGTGTTTGCTTTTTAAATCAGTCCTTTATTTTCGGCGGCGTGTTCAGAGTGGATTAGAGCGGCTCCACTGACCCGAGAACCGTCCGCTCGAACCGCCGCGGATCAGGATCCAATCAGCAGACTCCGTCAGTCGCACAACCAGTTTCATTTAAACATAAAGAGTTCAGCCAATGGCACGTAAGCTCAGCTTAATAACACCCCCCCTGAACCTATAGGGGTGGCTTCGTTTTTGATGAGGGTTACAGTCGTCATGACAACCGTTTGAGGCGTCGTAGACGTAGATGGCAACCGTTTTTTGAGGAGTTATGGCAGTAACAACTGCAGTGTGAGGGATTATAGTGGTCATGGCAACCATTTTCATTAAGGATTACAGTTGTCGCCACAACGGTTGTTTGTGAGGGATGTTCATTGTCATGGCAACCGCTATGTAATGAGGGGATTTAGTAGTCCGGGCAATCTATACGTTTACGAAGGATTTCAGGTTGTTTATAAAACATTGATGTAGTAATGGCAAATCACTCTGATTCATTCAGATTCACCTCACTTTGAATAACTCTTCATGCTGATTCACTCTTTTTTTTTATCACTAATTCACTCATGATTTAAAAATGAATCAGAGTGAAGAGTGATTCACAGTGATTAACAACAAATCAGAGTGATTTAAATGAATCAGAGTAAAGAGTTATTCACTCCGATCCATTTTTAATCACTCTGATTCACTCTGATTCATTTTTAATCACTCTGATTCACTGTGATTCATTTTTAATCACTCTGATTCACTCTGATTCATTTTTAATCACTCTGATTCACTCTTAATCACTCTGATTCACTCTGATTCATTTTTAATCACTCCGATTCACTCGTGAGTCACTCTGATTTATTCTGATTCACTCTGAATCACTCCTTATTAACTCTGATTCATCTAATTCAGGTATTCAGCGTTACAGTACGAGAGAAATGCATTTATTAAAAATAAAATCATTAATAATCTGATCTTCAGTGATGTAATCTAGTCCGGTTTATAAAGTTTCACTGCCCTCTAGTGGCCAAATAACAGAACGCAGTTTATAAAACAGTGTAACAGGTTTAGTGCTGATCTGTTTATTTTAATCTGTATTTTATGATTTAAAATAATGTATCGTATATCACACACCGATAATACCAATGTGAAGCTCAGAGGGGTGTGGTATTGTCAGTGATGTCACGGCCGGGGAAAGGGCTCAGCCAATCAGATTTAAGGAGCAGAACCATCCGTTTTATGACATTTCCACGTGTTCACACCAGTGAGGCTGCAACGAATCAGTCGACGAATAAATAAAAGCGTTTTATTAAAAATATGACAAATACGAAGCCGGTTGGCTTGAGAGTCCAGGTCGTAATGAATTACTGTAGTTAATAACAAATCGAGGCTGAACGTGGCGGGGGGGGGGGGGGGTTATGAATGAGCTGGGTTGCTTGGATCCGAGCTGCGGCGTCTCGCTGATGAAGCTCATTAATATTCCATAGGACTCTTTGATTCGGGAGGATCCCACAGCATCATTAAGTTTGAAAGCCGTACTTCGGTTTACGGCCATTCGGATTAGATCACGGTGCCTGTGGACGGTTGGGGGGGTGGGGGGGGTGACGACTAAGCTGTGGGTACTAGTTTGGGTGAGTGCGTATGCACTACAGTGCGTCGCAGTGTGTATATATGAGAAGCCACACCCCTCATCGGAAACGTTCCCCCCGCCGTTTGGCGCCGAACCTGGAACATTTTCGCGGCGGTGTCCCCTTCACACCAGTGCAGAGTCCACCTGCCCCCCCCCCCCCCAGGTTGATTATTAATAACTCCACAAACCACGGTTCCCCTACTTGGCAACCTCCTTGATGGGGGTGTGGCCAAGCACCAGATTTGGGAAGAGAGAGAGAGAGAGAGAGAGAGACGGGTGAGAGCAAAGGTCACTCGCCCGAAATCGAGATCACGACTCAGAACGTGATCGAGGCACGGGGGCGTGGCCAAGCTCCGGATTTGGAACTAGATAGAAAGAGAGAGAGAGAGAGAGAGAGAGACGGTTGAGAGCAGAGGTCGCTCGCCCGGGATAAAGATCACGAATCAGAACGTGATTGAGGCACAGGGGCGTGGCCAAGCACCAGATTTGGGAAGAGAGAGAGAGAGAGAGAGACGGGTGAGAGCAAAGGTCACTCGCCCGAAATAGAGATCACGAATCAGAACGTGATCGAGGCACGGGGGCGTGGCCAAGCACCGGTATTTGGGAATTCGAGAGAGAGAGAGACGGGTGAGAGCAGAGGTCGCTCGCCCGGGATGGAGATCACGATTCAGAACGTGATTGAGGCACGGGGGCGTGGCCAAGCACCGGATTTGTAACTAGATAGAAGGAGAGAGAGAGAGAGACAGGTGAGAGCAGAGGTCGCTCGCCCGGGATAGAGATCACGAATCAGAACGTGATTGAGGCACAGGGGCGTGGCCAAGCACCAGATTTGGGAAGAAAGAAAGAGAGAGAGAGAGAGAGAGAGACGGGTGAGAGCAAAGGTCACTCGCCCGAAATAGAGATCACAAATCAGAACGTGATCGAGGCACGGGGGCGTGGCCAAGCACCGGTATTTGGGAATTCGAGAGAGAGAGAGAGAGACGGGTGAGAGCAGAGGTCGCTCGCCCGGGATGGAGATCACGATTCAGAACGTGATTGAGGCACGGGGGCGTGGCCAAGCACCGGTATTTGGGAATTCGAGAGAGAGAGAGACGGGTGAGAGACAGGTGAGAGCAGAGGTCGCTCGCCCGGGATGGAGATCACGATTCAGAACGTGATTGAGGCACGCGGGCGTGGCCAAGCACCAGTATTTGGGAATAGAGAGAGAGAGAGAGAGAGAGAGAGAGAGAGAGAGACAGGTGAGAGTAGAGGTCGCTCGCTCGAAATAGAGATTACGAATGAGACATGATTCAGAACGTGATTGAGGTACGGGGGCGTGGCCAAACACCGGCTTTGGGACTTGATCGAGAGAGAGAGAGAGAGAGACGGGTGAGAGCAGAGGTCGCTCGCCCGGGGATAGTTTAAAAGCAGTACATACTATTGGATCTGGCTTCGGAGTGTGCGAGTGGTGTAGCACTCATGCGAATTAAAGGTGGTGGCTCACCTGCGAATGCCCCTCTCGCCCCACCGGCGCCCCTCTGCCCGGATCAGCGTCCCGCCTGAATACTGCAGTACTGACCTTTTTATTCTTCCCCCCAGTCGCTCTCTCTTGCGCTCTCTCTCTCTCTCTCTCTCTCTCCCTCTCGCTTTCGCACGCCGCGAGAGCGCTGCCTTCTGTCCCGATGCCTAATCATAACTCTAGTGCCTGCCCTTCAGTCTCTAACGTCTTAATGCGCACTGGAGTGACTGAGCTGTGATTTTCTTATCTGCAGTTCAGCCGGCACTTAAGTGTCGGCCCGGCATTCAGCTCGCGACTTGCTTAACACACCCCCCCTGCACCCCTCACCCCCCCACTGCACCACCACCTTCTGTTTTTTAAGCCCCGGCGTCGCGTTCCCCCTCGTCGGTTCTCGACTCGTTCTCCTCGGCGACGGTAACGGCGACGGTAACGGCGGCCGTACGTTAGCGTCAGACCCCGCCGCTGAATATATATCACTTCCCGGGTGGATGTGCCCCCCCCGTCCGCCCGCCCGCCGGCCGGATAAATGAGGATCCGCGTGAGGAAGAGGAAACGCCGCCTCGTCGCCTTCTCACCCCCCCCCCCCGCCTCGTCGCTGCTGAGCATTCGTTTTCCGTCTAATTGCCCTGGTGGCTCGGCTGGTAAACATTTCGGACGCACCGTATCCGTCCACGTCACTGGTGGTGGGGTGGGGTGGGGTGGGGTGGGGTGGGGTGGGGGGGTGTTGTTGGCGCAGAGGCATGCAAATCGATTGGCAGTGAGGTGGAGAGATGTGGAGATGTGGTGCCTGATGCTTCGCAGGGCAATTGCGTTATCTCCGTCAACACTGGTGTCTATTTATATCAATCGGTGTCTTCAGCACCCCCGCCTCCACCCTGTGCTTATGCGGTTTTAGGTTGGGGTATGTGGTTAGCGGGTAAGGGCATGTGAGTGAAGGTGAGGGTAGGTGGTTGTGGGTAGAAGTATGTGGATGGGGGTACGTGGTTGGGGTGAGGGCACTTGGGTGTAGGTGGTTGTGGGTAGGTGTATGTGGGTGGGGGTGCTTTGAGAGCAGGGAAATATGGTTGGTGGCATGTTGTTGGGGTGTAGGAGTGGGTATGTGGTTGTAAGTAAGGGTATGTGGGTTTAGGTTGGGGGTATGTGGTTGTAAGTGGAGGTCTATGGGTCTAGGTAGGGATATGAGGTTGGGGTATGTGGGTTTAGGTTGGGGGTGTGGGGTTGTTGGGGTATGTGGTTGTAAGTGGGGGTATATGGGTGTAGGTATGGATATGAGGTTGGGGGTGTGTGGTTGTTGTTGGGGTATGTGGTTGTAAGTGGGGGTATATGGGTGTAGGTATGGATATGAGGTTGGGGGTGTGTGGTTGTTGTTGGGGTATGTGGTTGTAAGTGGGGGTATATGGGTGTAGGTAGGGATATGAGGTTGGGGGTGTATGGGTGTAGGTAGGGATATGAGGTTGGGGGTGTGTGGTTGTTGTTGGGGTATGTGGTTGTAAGTGGGGGTATATGGGTGTAGGTATGGATATGAGGTTGGGGGTGTGTGGTTGTTGTTGGGCTATGTGGTTGTAAGTGGGGGTATATGGGTGTAGGTAGGGATATGAGGTTGGGGGTGTGTGGTTGTTGTTGGGGTATATGGGTGTAGGTAGGGATATGAGGTTGGGGGTGTGTGGTTGTTGTTGGGGTATGTGGTTGTAAGTGGGGGTATATGGGTGTAGGTAGGGATATGAGGTTGGGGGTGTGTGGTTGTTGTTGGGGTATGTGGTTGAAAGTGAGGGTATATAGGTGTAGGTAGGGATATGAGGTTGGCGGTGTGTGGTTGTTATTGGGGTATGTGGTTGTAATTGGGGGTATATGAGTGTAGGTAGGGATATGAGGTTGGGGGTGTGTGGTTGTTGTTGGGGTATGTGGTTGGGGTGGGTGAATGTGGTTGGGGTGAAAGTGTGGGTGTGTTGTTGTAAGTGGGGGTATATGGGTGTAGGTAGGTGACCCAATGAGGGTCCCTGTAAACTCCACCCCTCACAGCCCCACACAGGGGCACATGAGTCGAGCCCTAACCCTGAACGTGTCTAACAGTCCTGTCTTCCCTCACAGGTTCCACGATGTCCTCCGACTCCAGAGAAGCCTGAACGTCACCTCCCCCCGCCCTCGAATCCCGCCTCAGAGAATCCCTCGTCCTCCGTCGCGACAGCGGGACCATGGCTCCCCAAACTCGTGGGCGCCTTCTCTGCTGCCTCTTTGTCGCCCTGCTGCCTTCCCTATCTGCTCCAAAGGCGCAGCACCCGCACCCTGCGGCCTCTGGGGGGGCGGAGAAGTACAGGACGTTTCACGCCGAGGACCGGGAGTGGACCTTCAACCACCTGGCGGTGGATTTTCGTAACGGGAACGTTTACCTGGGGGCGGTCAACCGCATTTACAAGCTGTCGCCGGGGCTGGAGGTGCAGGTGTCCCATCAGACCGGGCCGGACGAGGACAACCGCAACTGCTACCCGCCCCGGATCGTGCAGCCCTGCAGCGAGCCGCTGGCGCTCACCAACAACGTCAACAAGATGCTGCTGATGGACTACCGCGAGAACCGCCTCCTGGCCTGCGGGAGCCTCTATCAGGGGATCTGCAAGCTCCTGCGCCTGGACGACCTGTTCAAGCTGGGCGAGCCGTTCCACAAGAAGGAGCACTACCTGTCCGGCGTCAACGAGAGCGGCGCTGTCTTCGGCGTGATCGTGTCGTACGGCGACGCCTCGCCCGACAAGCTGTTCGTGGCCACGGCGGTGGACGGGAGGCCGGAGTACTTCCCGACCATCTCCAGCCGCAAGCTGTCGCGCAACTCGGAGGAGGACAGCATGTTCGCCTACGTCTTCCACGACGAGTTCGTGGCCTCCATGATCAAGATCCCGTCGGACACCTTCACCGTGGTGCCGGACTTCGACATCTACTACGTCTACGGGTTCGCCAGCGGCAACTTCGTTTACTTCCTGACCCTGCAGCCCGAGATGAACGGCGGGCCGGCGGCCGGCTCGTCCTCCGTCCACCGGGAGCAGGTGTACACCTCCAAGCTGGTGCGCCTCTGCAAGGACGACACCGCCTTCAACTCGTACGTGGAGGTGCCGCTGGGCTGCGTCAAGGGCGGCGTGGAGTACCGCCTCCTGCAGGCCGCCTACCTGGCCAAAGCCGGGGCCGCCCTGGCGCAATCGCTGGGCGTGGGGCCGGACGACGACATCCTGTACGCCGTCTTCTCCAAAGGCCAGAAGAGGCGGCCCAAGGAGACGTCCCAGGAGTCGGCGCTCTGCGTCTTCGCCCTCAGGGGGATCAACGAGAAAATCAAGGAGAGGCTGCAGTCCTGCTACAAGGGCGAGGGGACGCTGGACCTGGCCTGGCTCAAGGTCAAGGACATCCCCTGCAGCAGCGCGGTGAGTTCCACCTCTCACAGAACATCCGCTGGGGCTTTAGTCACCGCTTCTGTTTATATTTAACCAGCAGGCAGCCCACTCTGGATATGTAACGCTGTGAGTGTGTGTGTGTGTGTGTGTGTTTGTGTTTGTGTATATTTTTGAGTTTGTGAGATGTGGGAATTTGTGGGTCGGTGCGTGTGTGTGGGTATTTTGAACTTTTATGTGTGTGTGTGTATGTCTGGGTATTTGTGTGTGTCTCTCTGTGGATGTGTGTGTCTGGGTATTTGTGTGTATGTGTGTGTGTCTGGGTATATGTGTGTGTGTCTGGTTATTTGTGTGTCTGGTTATTTGTGTGTCTGTGTGTGTGTGTACGTGTGCCTGGGTGTGTGTGTATGTATGTGTGTGTCTGGGTATTTGTGTGTGTGTGTGTATATATATGTGTCTGGGTATTTGTGTGTGTGTATATATGTGTGTCTGGGTATTTGTGTGTGTGGGTGTGTCTGAGTGTGTGTATGTGTTTGTCTGGGTATTTGTGTGTGGTTGTGTATTTTTGAGTGTATGTGTGTGTGGTGAATGTGAGTTTGTGTGTGTGTGTGTGTGTGCTGGAATGTGAGTGGGTGTGTTTTTGTAGAAGTGTGTGGTTGTGTATGTGTGTGTGTATGTGGTTGTCTATATGTGAATGTGTGTATTTGTGTGTGTGTGTGTGTGTGTGTGTATGTGTTCTCTTCGGTCGATGACATCATGGTGTTTTTTCTGTAAGCGGGGTGATGAGCGACGCAGGCGGAGTCAGTGTGTTTGTTGTTTGTTGTGACGGGGTCCCCCGCCTTTAGGGTGGAGGATCAAACCCAGGCCTCAGCGCCGTGCGTTCAGTCAGTCGGTGCGGTGACACTGATGAGCGCCGCCGCAGTGACCCACCCCAACCTCAGAGGAGCGCACCAGCACATGATCACACACACACACACACATGCTGTAAGGCTCCGTCTCTGAGGTGTGGGATGGAGTGACGGCGCCGTCTCCGCAGCGCACTGCCGCGGCATAAATCAGAACGCAGGCATCAGCGAGGGGCGGGAGATAAACGGCTTGGTTCTCCGCCCGCTGTAACCATGGCGACGGAGTTTCCTGTTCGAGGCCTGGCAGCGGCGTTCGATGGGGGGGGGGCGGCAGCGCAAAACAAATTAGATCTGAGGGACGCATTACAGCCGCGGATCACAGTGAGCTGGAGTGTGTGTGTGTGTGTGTGCTGGAAGTCTAAAAGTTCTGCCTTGAGTGGAACACACACACACACACACTCCACCTCCCATACAGATGGACTTTGTAGTTCTATAATTGCATTCTGTAGTCCATCTGTTTTTTTTCCTCTGTTCTATGATGATCAGGACCACGGACAGGGCAGGTGTTATTAGATGATGGTGGTAGATGATTCTCAGTCCTGCAGTGACACTGATATGTTGGTGGTGCAGGTGTGTGTGTGTGTGTGTGTGTACATACTCTGTTAGTCCTCTTGACTGTTCTCTGATCAGGACTACGGACAGAGCAGGTGCTATTAGGGTGGTGGAGCATTCTCAGTACTGCAGTGACACTTACATGGTGGTGGTGCAGATGTGTGATTCTCTTACATACTTTGTTGGATGGTTTATAAACTCCAGTCCACCACCACATCAGCGTCACAGCAGCACCGAGAATCATCCACCACCTTAATAATATCTGCGGTGTTAATGGTCCTGATAATCAGAGAACTGAATTAAAGAGTGTAACACACACACACACACACACACACACACACACACACACACACACACACTACCACCATGTCAGGGTCACTGCAGTACTGAGAATCATCCACCACCCCAATAATAATGGCTATGTCCATGGTCCTGATCATCAGAGAACAGAGTAAAGGGGACTAACAGAGTATGCAAAGGAACACACACACACACACACACACACACCACCACCATGTCAACGTCACTGCAGTACTGAGACTAATCTACCACCCAAATAACACCTGCTCTGTCCGTGGTCCTGATCATCAGAGAAACAGAGTCAAGAAACAGATGGACTACAGAATGCGATTATAGAACTACGAAGTCCATCTGTATGGGAGGTGGAGAGAGTGTGTGTGTGTGTGTGTGTGTGTGTGTGTGTGTGTGTGTGTGTGTGTGTCAGAGAGCTGGTCTGAGACGAGCCGCTGATCTAAATAATGTATGAGTGAATGAAGCAGAGTGTCGGAGGATCTCTTCATCTCATCCTGATTTAAAGCTCCATTAAAGTTTACAGCCTCCGTTATAACACCGATGAGGTGGAGGAGGAGGCGCAGCGCGGTGGAGGAGGAGGCGCAGCGTCCAGGTGGAGAACGAGGGTCAGAGGAGAGTTTTTAGAACAGAAATGAAAGATTCATGTTCTATTTCCGAAACACTTCCTCTTATTGTGGGCTCTACTGTCTGCAGCGATCAGTCTGAGGCTGGAGAACACACACACACATGCGCACACACACACACACAGTGTGGGTTCATTACGAACACACCGTAGTGTTCTCGTGTTGATCAGTTCACTATAATGAAGTCGTTCCTCCATCATCCCGTCACACGAGGTTCCTCCACCCCTCCTCCACCCGGCGCCGTTACTAATTACAACACGTCTTTAATGGAGAAGGCGTCTCATTACCTCCTCGCGTCGTATCTATTAACGATGTCGTTCTCCTTGTGTCTCGTCGTTCTCGTTATGAACTCGCGTTCTCCTGTGTGAGCACCTCCGCCCTGAACCTGGCACCTCCGCCCGGAACACCCCCCCACCCCCCCGGAACCAGGCAGACGCTTAAGAACTCCACCACTAATACTAATAACCAATCGTCATCACCCTGATCAATTATTAGAACATCACAGATGTCTGGAGCTGCGTCCGAATCCGCCCACTTAAAAGTGCGCACTAGTTCAGAGCCATGCAATCGTTTCTTTGTGATTTGGGACGCAGCCCTCGGGTCCTTGTAGTAAGCCGGGGGCGATTAGGGACACAGCCCTCATGTCACGTCACCCACTGTCCGTATAGCAGGAGAAGGGTGATTTAGGACACGGCCCTTGTTTCCTTTCGCCAACTATATAGTACGCTAGGGGTAATTTAGGACGCTGCCCCATGTCCTTCAGCCGGCTGTCTGTAAAGTAAGCCAGTGGCTGATTTGGGATGCAGCCCTTGTTCTTTAGCCTACTATCTGTATAGTAGACCAAGGGTGATTTAGGACACAGCCCTCTTGCCATGTAGTCCACTATCTGTATAATAGATGAAGCGCTATTTGGTACGTAGCCCTTATTCCTTTTGCCCAATATCTACTGTATGTATTCAGCAGAAGGCGATTTAGGATGCAGCCCCATGTCCTTTAGCCTTCTATCTGTGGAGTAGGCGAGGTATGATTTGGGACGCAGCCCCAAGTAGACAAAGGGTGATTTAGGACACAGCCCTCTTGCCATAGAGTCCACTATCTGTATATTAGACGAAGTGCTATTTGGGACGTGTGTCCTTTAGCCCACTATATAGTGTACAAAAGATGATTCGGGACACAGCCATCATATCTACTAGCCCACTATCTATATGGGATGCCCCACTATCTATGTATTAGGCAAAAGACGATTTAGGACGCAGCCCTCTTGCAATGTAGTCCACTATCTATATAATAGACTTAGTGCTATTTAGGACACAGCCCTTGTGTTTTTTCTGTTTTTTTTTGCCCACCATCTATATGATAGGAAAAGGACAATTTGGGACGCAGCCCTTATCCTTTTGCCCTTTTTTGCGTCCTTTGCTCATCCTTTTGATTTGGGACGCAGCCTCAAGTAGACAAAGGGCGGTTTAGGATGCAGCCCTGTGTGTCCTATAGTGGACAGAAGACGATTCGGGACGCAGCCTTCATATCTACTAGCCCACTATCTATATGGGACGCCCCACTATCTTTGTATTAGGCAATAGAGGATTTAGGACGCCGCCCTCGTCTCTTGTGATTGGGGCTGCAGGGTCCTGTGACGCTGTGCTTTACACCGGTGCTGATGTGCTGCAGCCGTCGTCATGGAAACCCCGTTGGATTAAAGGCATTAAGCTGCTGTGCGTCTCGTCTGCGTTTATAAGATCCAGTTGGGACGATGTTTTTGGAACGATGTTCTCTCGGTGGAGCGGCGGTCATGTAAACACGCGCTTCCCTTTGCTGGCGTTCTGTTTGTTTCCCCGCTGAGTTCTCGCGCTGGGCGTGCAGAACAGAACTCGAGGTTGTTCCTGAACATCATGCTCTGCACTTTCACTTCTGCTTCCTCAAACCTCACCCGCTTAATGAACTGCTTACTGCTTTATGGCTTTTATACGATGCCGTATGGTGCTGTACCATGTACGGTATGGTGTAGAATAGTACAGTATGTGGCAGTATGGTGTAGTATAGTACAATATAGTATAGTACAGTATGGTGTAGTGTAGTACAGTATGTGACAGTATGGTGTAGTATAGTACAATATAGTATAGTACAGTATGTGACAGTATGGTATAGTATAGTACAATATGGTATAGTATAGTACAGTATGGTGTAGTATAGTACAGTATGTGACAGTATGGTGTAGTATAGCACAGTATGTGACAGTATTATGTAGTATAGTACAATATAGTATAGTACAGTATGTGACAGTATGGTATAGTATAGTACAATATGGTATAGTACAGTATGGTGTAGTATAGTACAGTGTGTGACAGTATGGTGTAGTATAGTACAGTATGTGACAGTATGGTATAGTATAGTACAATATAGTATAGTACAGTATGTGACAGTATGGTGTAGTATAGTACAATATGGTATAGTACAGTATGGTGTAGTATAGTACAGTATGTCACAGTATGGTGTAGTATAGTATAGTACAATATAGTATAGTACAGTATGGTGTAGTATAGTACAGTATGTGACAGTATGGTATAGTACAATATAGTATAGTACAGTATAGTGTAGGATAATATAGAGCAGTATGTAATGGTATAATACATTATATTACAGTATGGTATAGTATAGTATAATATAGTACAGTGTGGTATAGTAAAGTATATTACAGTACGGTACTGTACAATATATTACAGTATATATTACTGTCTGATCTAGTATTGTATATAATTGTAGAATATAGTACAGTGTGCTGTACCATACTATACTGTACTATATTCTACAATACCATACCGTACTCTAATATTCTACACCAGGGGTCTCAAACTCAAATGACCTGGGGGCCACTAACCAGGCTGTGTTTTCGGTGAGGGGCCAGATTAAAGAATTGCAACAAAAAGCAGCGGGAAAATGGAAAATCAACTACTTACATAATAAATATGTACACATATTCATTCATTCATCCATTATCTTCCGCTTTGTCCTATATTAGGGTCGCGGGGAGGTTCCCCATGCCCATCCAGGGGAGAACGTTTCGGGCGCTGGGCAGATACACCCAGGACAGGGCGCCAATCTATCACTGAACACACATTCACGCACACATACACACTCTTTATGGGGCAATTTGGAGAACTCAATTGACTTGAACCACGTCTTTGGACTGTGGGAGGAAACCGGAGAACCCGGAGGAAACCCACGCAGACACGGGGAGAACATGGAAACTCCACCCAGATGGGGATTCGAACCCGGAATCCCTAGTGCTGAGAGGCGGACATGCTAACCACTAAGCCATCGTGCCGCCATGTACACATATTGTAATTGAAATACATTTTGTACATTGTAATTCAAATACATTCAGTGTTTGCTCAGTGCTGCTACCAGAAACTGGACAGTGCTTCTTCTGACACAAATGAGCCACATTTGCTTTAAGTGAGTTTGCAGTGGACACTCTGATGATGGACTGGAGATGGGCATCGGTCAGTCTGGATCTGTGCTTGGATTTATTACATTTTACAGTTGAGAAGAGTTTTTCACACATATATGTACTTTTTTCCAAGTCAACTTTTCTTTTATTTTTTGAGAGTTTCGAAAGTGACATTTTTGCTAACAAAATGTTTTTGCTGGGAATGGTGAGCGCATGCGTAGAGTAGTGTCACATCCACTTTACCTTCTGTACCTGCTATTCCCCTTCCTGCCACTGGTGGCGCTCGGCGTTCTTCTCCAGAGTTCTGATTACTACTTTCTGTTTATCTTTCTGTCTCGCTGTTCGGTTGGGTTGTCTGTTTGCGTCTGATCTGCGGTAATGCGTCCCCTGCTAACCTTCTGTTCTATGGGTTACCTCTCTGGAGATTTCGGTTTCCCTGAGTGTCAGCGATCACCTTCATCGCAGCGTTACACCATCAGTACGTTTACTCGGGTTCGAGTGCTGTTTTCAATAAAGCAGTTGTAGAATGTTGTGCTGTAACATGGGCACTATGCTTAAGGTATGCGTTGCGGGAGGACGAATAAAGGTGTGACACACGAGAGATGTACGATACATGTGGAAGAGGAAAGCGATTCGGAGTTCCAATTACTGCACGAGTCTGTGTCTTTCATTAGAACCAGAGACACGTCTACACCACTGACTGTTCTACTGTTCATCCACATCTACACCACTGACTGTTCATCCACATCTACACCACTGACTGTTCTACTGTTCATCCACATCTACACCACTGACTGTTCATCCACATCTACACCACTGACTGTTCTACTGTTCATCCACATCTACACCACTGACTGTTCATCCACATCTACACCACTGACTGTTCATCCACATCTACACCACTGACTGTTCTACTGTTCATCCACATCTACACCACTGACTGTTCATCCACATCTACACCACTGACTGTTCATCCACATCTACACCACTGACTGTTCTACTGTTCATCCACATCTACACCACTGACTGTTCGTCCACATCTACACCACTGACTGTTCGTCCACATCTACACCACTGACTGTTCTACTGTTCGTCCACATCTACACCACTGACTGTTCATCCACATCTACACCACTGACTGTTCATCCACATCTACACCACTGACTGTTCTACTGTTCATCCACATCTACACCACTGACTGTTCATCCACATCTACACCACTGACTGTTCATCCACATCTACACCACTGACTGTTCATCCACATCTACACCACTGACTGTTCTACTGTTCATCCACATCTACACCACTGACTGTTCATCCACATCTACACCACTGACTGTTCGTCCACATCTACACCACTGACTGTTCTACTGTTCATCCACATCTACACCACTGACTGTTCATCCACATCTACACCACTGACTGTTCTACTGTTCATCCACATCTACACCACTGACTGTTCGTCCACATCTACACCACTGACTGTTCTACTGTTCGTCCACATCTACACCACTGACTGTTCTACTGTTCGTCCACATCTACACCATTGACTGTTCTACTGTTCGTCCACTCCGGCTTCGTTTCTGAGTTCAACCCGTTACACGCAGAGACGTGCAGCTTACGAGTGGGTGGGGCTTACGCAGCAGGCGCTAATCACCAGGCAACGCAGTGTATTTTTACAAAAATAAAGACGACACACAAACAGCACATTTCAAATTAAGATAAAATATAAAAATTAACATAATAATGTATAAATAATTAAACCAAATTGCGGGTCAGATTATTATTATAAAATAAAATAAAAAATTTTTAAATGCTTATTTTGTTAACACTTGAGGGGCCGTATAAGACTGCATCGCGGGTCGGATGTGGCCTGCGGGCCGGCACTTTGAGACCCCTGTTCTACACCATACTTTACTATTCTATACCATACTAAACCATACTGCACTGCGCTGTGCCATACTATAGTATATATGGCATAGTGCAGTATAGTACCGTATCTGACAGTATGGTGTAGTATAGTATAGTACATTATGGTATTGTTGAATATAGTACAGTACAGTATGGTATAGTAGAGCATGGCATTGTAGAATATAATACAGTACAGTAAAGTAAATTATGGTACAGTATATTATATTACAGTACAGTTTAGTATAGTATGGTATTATAGTATGGTAAATTATACAGTATAGTACAGTATAATACTAATTACAGTTCAGTATGGTATTATATAGTATATTATACAGTACAGTTTATTATTGTATGGTAAATAATTATACAGTATAGTATATTACAGTACAGTATAGTATGGTAAATTATACAGTATAGTACGGTACAGTTTAGTGTTATATGGTAAATTCTACAGTATAATACAGTATAGTATGGTACAGTTTAGTGTTATATGGTAAATTCTACAGTATAGTACAGTATAATATATTACAGTACAGTATAGTATTATATAGTATATTATACAGTACAGTTTATTATTGTATGGTAAATAATTATACAGTATAGTATATTACAGTACAGTATAGTAAATTCTACAGTATAGTAAAGTATAGTACGGTACAGTTTAGTGTTATATGGTAAATTGTACAGTATAGTACAGTACAGTTTAGTGTTATATGGTAAATTGTACAGTATAGTACAGTATAGTGCGGTACGGTTTAGTGTTATATGGTAAATTGTACAGTATAGTACAGTACAGTTTAGTGTTGTATGGTAAATTGTACAGTATAGTACAATATAGTGCGGTACGGTTTAGTGTTATATGGTAAAATGTACAGTATAGTGCGGTACAGTTTAGTGTTATATGGTAAATTGTACAGTATAGTACAGTATAGTACGGTACAGTTTAGTGTTAAATGGTAAATTGTACAGTTTAGTGTTATTTGTTAAATTGTACAGTATAGTACGGTATAGTTTTGTGTTATATGGTAAATTGTACAGTATAGTATGGTACAGTTTAGTGTTATATGGTATATTGTATAGTATGGTACAGTTTAGTGTTATATGGTATATTGTACAGTATAGTACAGTGTAGTATGGTACAGTTTAGTGTTATATGGTAAATTGTACAGTATAGTACAGTGTAGTACGGTACAGTTTAGTGTTATATGGTATATTGTACAGTATAGTACAGTGTAGTATGGTACAGTTTAGTGTTATATGGTAAATTGTACAGTATAGTACAGTGTAGTACGGTACAGTTTAGTGTTATATGGTAAATGGTACAGTATAGTACAGTGTAGTACGGTACAGTTTAGTGTTATATGGTATATTGTACAGCACAGTACAGTGTAGTACGGTACAGTTTAGTGTTATATGGTAAATTATACAGTATAGTACAGTGTAGTACGGTACAGTTTAGTGTTATATGGTAAATTGTACAGTTTAGTGTTATTTGTTAAATTGTACAGTATAGTACAGTATAGTTTTGTGTTATATGGTAAATTGTACAGTATAGTATGGTACAGTTTAGTGTTATATGGTATATTGTACAGTATAGTATGGTACAGTTTAGTGTTATATGGTATATTGTACAGTATAGTACAGTGTAGTATGGTACAGTTTAGTGTTATATGGTAAATTGTACAGTATAGTACAGTGTAGTATGGTACAGTTTAGTGTTATATGGTATATTGTACAGTATAGTACAGTGTAGTATGGTACAGTTTAGTGTTATACGGTAAATTGTACAGTATAGTACAGTGTAGTACGGTACAGTTTAGTGTTATATGGTAAATTGTACAGTATAGTACAGTGTAGTACGGTACAGTTTAGTGTTATATGGTATATTGTACAGTACAGTGCAGTGTAGTACGGTACAGTTTAGTGTTATATGGTAAATTGTACAGTATAGTACAGTGTAGTATGGTACAGTTTAGTGTTATATGGTAAATTGTACAGTATAGTACAGTATAGTACAGTTTAGTGTTATATGGTAAATTGTACAGTTTAGTGTTATATGGTAAATTGTACAGTTTAGTGTTATATGGTATATTGTACAGTATAGTACAGTGTAGTACAGTTTAGTGTTATATGGTAAATTGTACAGTTTAGTGTTATATGGTAAATTGTACAGTTTAGTGTTATATGGTATATTGTACAGTTTAGTGTTATATGGTAAATTGTACAGTATAGTACAGTATAGTACAGTTTAGTGTTATATGGTAAATTGTACAGTTTAGTGTTATATGGTAAATTGTACAGTTTAGTGTTATATGGTAAATTGTACAGTATAGTACAGTATAGTACAGTTTAGTGTTATATGGTAAATTGTACAGTTTAGTGTTATATGGTAAATTGTACAGTTTAGTGTTATATGGTATATTGTACAGTATAGTACAGTGTAGTACGGTACAGTTTAGTGTTATATGGTAAATTGTACAGTATAGTACAGTGTAGTACGGTACAGTTTAGTGTTATATGGTATATTGTACAGTATAGTACAGTGTAGTACGGTACAGTTTAGTGTTATATGGTAGATTGTACAGTATAGTACAGTGTAGTATGGTACAGTTTAGTGTTATATGGTATATTGTACAGTATAGTATGGTACAGTTTAGTGTTATATGGTAAATTGTACAGTTTAGTGTTATATGGTAAATTGTACAGTTTAGTGTTATATGGTAAATTGTACAGTATAGTACAGTGTAGTATGGTACAGTTTAGTGTTATATGGTATATTGTACAGTATAGTATGGTACAGTTTAGTGTTATATGGTAAATTGTACAGTTTAGTGTTATATGGTAAATTGTACAGTTTAGTGTTATATGGTAAATTGTACAGTTTAGTGTTATATGGTAAATTGTACAGTTTAGTGTTATATGGTAGATTGTACAGTATAGTACAGTGTAGTATGGTACAGTTTAGTGTTATATGGTATATTGTACAGTATAGTATGGTACAGTTTAGTGTTATATGGTAAATTGTACAGTTTAGTGTTATATGGTAAATTGTACAGTATAGTACAGTGTAGTACGGTACAGTTTAGTGTTATATGGTATATTGTACAGTATAGTACAGTGTAGTACGGTACAGTTTAGTGTTATATGGTAGATTGTACAGTATAGTACAGTGTAGTATGGTACAGTTTAGTGTTATATGGTATATTGTACAGTATAGTATGGTACAGTTTAGTGTTATATGGTAAATTGTACAGTTTAGTGTTATATGGTAAATTGTACAGTATAGTACAGCAGTGTTGTGGTGATTTGTTTCTGTGATGATTGTCTGTTGGGTGGTGGAGCTGCTGTCGGATGCGTTTCCTCGGCGAGTTAGAATAAGCGGCGGTTCGTTAGCGATCGGTCCGGCGGGCGGCGGTTCTGCGGGTCCCCGGAGCTCGTTAGTCGCGCGGCCCCGGCGTAATGGTGGCGGCGGGGGTCATCAATCATCTCGGATTCAGTCTGAGCGCTCAGTCACTCAGCAGACACTTCACACGTCCCGGCGAAAGGCTAATGCGCTCCCGCGGGCTCCGGGGCCCCTTCCCGCCGGCCTCCTCCTCCTCTGCCGTGTCTGCGCACCTCGCCGTCTGAGGCATCATGGGTAATGAGCCCTAATTGGATCGCCTGCTTCCTCTGCAGACGCGCCGCAGCGGGGCCCCCGCGTCCCGCGTTCCGCCGGCTTATTAATCATACGGCCGGGCGGCGGCGGTGCGTGCGGATGGTCGTCAGGGTT
>JAFMOC010000212.1:105000-117500 GCA_019802505.1 Corydoras sp. C115 | reverse complement strand
TTGGATGGGTGACCTGATGGGGGACAAGTAAGGGACATGGGGAATGAGGGGGACATGGAAGCAATAGTGGAAATGGGGGTCACGGGGACAAGGGGACATGGAGGAATGGGGGGGACTTGTGGGGAACATAGGGGACAAGTGGGACAATTGAACCTGGGGGACATGGGGTTTAAGTTGACTTTCACTCTACCCCTTTGTCCCACTTGTCCCCTATGTTTCCACTTGTCCCACTTAGTCCCCAGCCTACAGGGACAGGGGGATGAGGGGACACGGAGGAAAAGGTGGACATATTGGGGACATTAAACCCTGTTCTAGTGCTCTGCTTTTTAGGGGTGACGTCTCACTCCTCATGTCTCACTCCTCATGTCTCACTCCTCATGTCTCACTCCTCATGTCTCATTCCTCATGTCTCACTCCTCATGTCTCACATATCACTCCTCACGTCTCACGTTGCACTCCTTTCGTCTCACTCCTCATGTCTCACTCCTCATGTCTCACTCCTCACCCCTCACATATCACTCCTCACGTCTCACGTTGCACTCCTTTCGTCTCACTCCTCATGTCTCATTCCTCATGTCTCATTCCTCATGTCTCACTCCTCACGTCTCATTCCTCATGTCTCACTCCTCACCCCTCACATATCACTCCTCACGTCTCATGTTGCACTCCTTTCGTCTCACTTCTCATGTCTCACTCCTCATGTCTCATTCCTCATGGCTCACTCCTCACCCCTCACATATCACTCCTCACGTCTCACGTTGCACTCCTTTCGTCTCCCTCCTCATGTCGCACTTGTCCAAAACCGGATCGTTTCCAGTCTGACTACACCAGCACCTTCCCAGAGTAGTTTGGGGAAGGCCCCGTTCTCCCACGGCACACCAGACTGCGTGTCATCGGTGCCTGACATCCAAACGCTGCTTTGACCGAATGACCCTAAACTAGGAAGGGGGCGTGACGTCACGCCACCAAACGCTCCACGCGCCGGCGAGCGCAGCGTCCAATCGCGTCGTCTCCAGAGAGCTCGGAGCTCGAAAACGGGCGTCCTCACAACTGGGTCACTAGTTCTGTTCTCCAGACAGAGGCGCCAGGGGAGCAGCCGGAGAACCTTGTGTGTTCAGCAGTCTCTCTCTCTCTCTCTCGTTCGCCCGCTCTCTCTCCTGAAGATGGATGTGGAGATGGGGCGGCGGCGGGCGGGCGGCGCTCGCTGCTCATAGCACCTCCGTCTTCACGCCACGCTGTTTTAAAAGATACAAAAATCGGCGCCTGCTCCACCTTCCTCCCGCCGATCCCGCCGGCTCCCCGGCCGCTCGCTCGCCCTCGCGCCACCCCCACGTTAATGAGTGGATTTCTTATCTCTCTCTCTCGCTCTCTCTCTCACTCTCCTCGGCACTCGGTCGGGTAATTATAGTTGTGTGAGTGAGGAGCTTTTTCGGGTGTTTGGTGCAGAAACTCGTTGACGGGCGGTTCGTTAGAGTCAGCGCGCCGTGACAGGTCACATGAGGTGTAAGTCCCGCCCCGTGGCCGCCGCTGCATCCGCCGTTCCTCGCCATGGGGACCTGATCCCTGGAGGACGACTGTACAGCCACCTGCCTCAGCTTTACTCCTCTGATATGTTTAATGTAGTATGCAGTATGTGGGATGTAGTATGCTGTATGAAGTATGCCATATTGCAGTATGCAGTATGTAGAATGTGGTGTGCTGTATGTGGTATGCAGTATGTAGTATGTGGGATGCAGTATACAGTATGCCGTATCTAGTATGCGGGGTGCAGTATGTGGTACTATGCAGTATACAGTATGCACTATGGGGGATGCAGTATGTAGTATGTGGTAGTTAGTATGTGGGATGCAGTATCTAGTATGCCGTATCTAGTATGCGGTGTGCAGTATGTGGTACTATACAGTATGCACTATGGGGGATGCAGTATGTAGTATGTGGTAGTTAGTATGTGGGATGCAGTATGCAGTATGCGGGATGTACTTTGTAGGATGTAGTATGCAGTAGTTAGTATGCAGGTTGCAGTATGTAACATGCAGAATGCAGTATGTGGTAGTTAGTATGCAGTATGCAGTGTGTGGGATGTACTTTGTAGGATGTAGTATGCGGTATTTAGTATGCAGGATGCAGTATGCTGTATGTGGGATGGAGTATGTAGTATGCGGTAGTTAGTATGCGGGATTCAGTATGCAGTATGTGGTACTTAGTATGCGGGATGCAGTATGCAGTATGCACAATGTAGTATGCTATATGTCGTATGCAGTATGTGGTAATTAGTATGCAGTATGCACAATGTAGTATGCTATATGTAGTATGCAGTATGTGGTAATTAGTATGCGGGATGCAGTATGCAGTTTGCACAATGTAGTATGCTATATGTAGTATGCAGTATGTGGTAATTAGTATGCGGGATGCAGTATGCACAACGTAGTATGCTATATGTAGTATGCAGTATGTGGTAATTAGTATGCGGGATGCAGTATGCACAATGTAGTATGCTGTATGTAGTATGCAGTATGTGGTAATTAGTATGCGGGATGCAGTATGCAGTTTGCACAATGTAGTATGCTATATGTAGTATGCAGTATGTGGTAATTAGTATGCAGTATGCAGTTTGCACAATGTAGTATGCTATATGTAGTATGCAGTATGTGGTAATTAGTATGCAGTATGCAGTTTGCACAATGTAGTATGCTATATGTAGTATGCAGTATGTGGTAATTAGTATGCGGGAGGCAGTATGCACAATGTAGTATACAGTATGTGGTAATTAGTATGCGGGATGCAGTATGCAGTATGCACAATGTAGTATGCGGGATGCAGTATGCAGTATGCACAATGTAGTATGCTATATGTAGTATACAGTATGTGGTAATTAGTATGTGGGATGCAGTATGCACAATGTGGTATGCTATATGTAGTATGCAGTATGTGGTAATTAGTATGCAGGATGCAGTATGCACAATGTAGTATGCAGTATGTGGTAATTAGTATGCGGGATGCAGTATGCAGTATGTGGTAATTAGTATGCGGGATGCAGTATGCAGTATGCACAATGTAGTATGCTATATGTATTATGCAGTATGTGGTAATTAGTATGCGGGATGCAGTATGCACAATGTAGTATGCTATATGTATTATGCAGTATGTGGTAATTAGTATGCGGGATGCAGTATGCACAATGTAGTATGCTATATGTAGTATGCAGTATGTGGTAATTAGTATGCAGTATGCACAATGTAGTATGCTATATGTAGTATGCAGTATGTGGTAATTAGTATGCGGGATGCAGTATGAATTTCACACGCAGCCTGCAGGCGTAACTCCTCTGACCCTGTTCTCCGACCCAAGTTAGCGTTTATATAATGAACCACACCCTAACTGACACCGGGATAGGATTAAAAGATCCTTATAAAACAAAGGCTGGATTGATGGAGGTGAGGTCATGTGACTTGATCAAATATCCAGCACCTGCAGCGATGCTTTCATGTTTCAGCTTCAAAAACTCCAACGTTGGTTTATTCAAATGAACAAACAGGAAGTTAAGCACCTCCACCTCGAGCCGCCAGCCACTGGCTGAATAAATACCACCACTGCTGGTCTGCTGTAAACACTCCACCCGAATGGGACCGCTGTGTGTCCTTGCTTGTGAGGACCGGCATTCTTATAGAATTAAGGATGCAGCTCACACGACGGACGCGTTCACGTCAGGGGGGTGTTATTGGAACGTGGGAGGAAACTTATGCTGACACGGGGAGAACATACCAACTCCATTCAATTTGCAGTATGCAGTATGTAGTATGTGGTATGGCAGGTTGTGGTATGTAGTATACAGTATGTAGTATGTGGTCTGCAGTATGTATGTTGCGGTATAAATTATGCAGAATGTAGTATGTAGTATGCATAATACAGTACGTACAGTAGTATGCAGTATGTAGGATGCAGTATGCTGTATTAATTATGTAGTATGTGGTATGCAGGATGCAGTATGAATTATCCGGAATGCAGGATACGGTTTGTGGTATGTAGTATGCAGTATGCAATATTCGGTATGCAGTATTTAGTGTGTGGTCTACAGTATTTAGTATGCAGTGTGTGGTATGTGGTATGCAGTAGTTAGTATGCAGTGTGTGGTATGCAGTATTTAGTATGTGGTATTTGGTAAACGATATTCGGTTTGCAGTTTGCAGGGTGTGGTTTGCAGTATGTAGTAGGGGTGAGCTGCAATATTCGCTGATTCGAAGATTCGATTCGGAGAACCGTAGTCGACTATGAACCTCATAGTCGAATGTACCATTTTGACCACATGGGGGTATCCATGAAATGTCTTTGTTTTCGTTATATATATAGCCTTTTGTCAAATAAAATCATCATAATTTCTAGAAAAAAAAAGAAAAAAGAAAAACAAAAAAAAAAAGTTTTCTTTTGTTAGAAAAACAAGTAAAATATATATATATATTTTTTAAACTATGCTTATAGCGCCATCTTGTGGTGAAATTTTAACTGATTCGACTATCAACTATAGGCTATAGGGAAAATTTGACGAATCAGATTCGACTACGAAAATCTGTAGTTGAATACAGCCCTAGTATGTAGTATGCAGTATGCAATATGCGGTATGTAGTACTGTATGTGGTTTGTAGTATGTAGTATGCAGTATGCAGTATGTAATATACAGTATGTAATATGCCGTATGTGGTTTGCAGTATGTAGTATGTAGTATGCAGTATACAGTATGTAATATACAGTATGTAATATGCCGTATGTGGTTTGCAGTATGTAGTATGCAGTATGTGGTATGTAGTATGTGGTATGCAGTATGTAATATACAGTATGTAATATGCAGTATGTGGTTTGCAGTATGCAGGGTGTGGTTTGCAGTATGTGGTATGCAGTATGCACTATGTAGTATGTGGTATGCAGTATGTAGTATGTAATATGTAGTATGCAGTATGCAGTATGTGGTATGCAGTATGCACTATGTAGTATGTGGTATGCAGAATGTAGTATGTAATATGTAGTATGCAGTATGCAGTATGCAGTATGCACTATGTGGTATGCAGTATGTAGTATGTAATATGTAGTATGCAGTATGCAGTGTGTGGTGCAGTATGATGGAAATATTCCTGACTCCACTGCACTTTACATTCTACTGACTGTACAGAGTTTAAGATGAGTGTGTGTATGTGTTTCTGTGTGTGTGTGTGCGCGTGTATGTTTTTCAATGTGTGTGTGTGTGTGTGTGTGTGTGTGTGTGTGTGTGTGTGTGTGTTACAGGAATATAAAGAGTATTAAAGGATAATTCAGTCTTTATTTTGGTGAAAGTCAGTATAAACAGATGGAGCCTCTCTGGAGCTGTGACTCATAAAAAAACTTGTTTTTCCTTCATAAATATGCAAACTACACATTTGGAGAACCTGAGCACCTCTCTCTCTCTCTCTCTCTCACACACACACACACACACACACACACACACACACACACACACACACACTCTCCAGACCCTCATCAGCTCCGTTACGCCGCCCCGTCAATCATTAATGCGTTTTGCAATCAGCGGCGGTCTCAGCTCGCGGCTCATTCGCACTGTTTAAAGTCGAATCGGTTCTAGAACTGCACCCCCCCCCCCCCCACCCAAACAGCTTCCTGGAGTTCCCTCTGTCACCCCCCCCCCCCCCCCCCCGTGTTAATCTCTTTACCCTACATAATTGTCATTGCCATCAGGACACATTTAACCTTAAACCAACATCCACTTCAGCGAGCACTCCACGCACATTTGCGCTCCTCCGTCAGCCGCCGGGGCTGCACCACCACCACCACCTCCTCCACCTCCTCCACCTCCTCCACCGCCGCTTCCTGTTGCCACATTAATTAATATGGCCCTCTGTTCCACGTGGCCCGGGGCGTGGGGTTAACGGCTGCTCTTATTGTTTTAGTAAAGTGCTCTTCACACCCTGGCAATCTCCCCGTTACATCCCCCCCACCCCACCACCCCCGAATCATTTCCTACCCTCACCGGCGCTCATGCATAATTGATCCGGATTCAGGGGGTGGAATTACCCCCATCCGTGGAGACGCAGTGACGTGTTCCGTTTCTTGGGGACGCCTCGCGCCGGTCGGATGGGCGAGCGGTCCGGCCGTCGCCATCAAGTCAAAGGGGCATCTGCAACCGCCTGAGTGAGGGCTGGAGACGGCTGAGAGACTGAGGGGCTGAAAGGATGGTTCTGGCACCAGAGGGAAATGTCCAGACGTGATGGTCAAAGCTCTTTAGGAACCTCGGAGAACTGTTTTTAAAGTTCACACTGTGCACACCTGGCATAGTTCCTAGAACTGTGGGTCCACACTGTGCAAACCAGGCGTAGTTCCTAGAACTGTTGGAGGAAGTACCTCTTGTTTGTGGGTCCACACTGTGCAAACCAAGCATAGTTCCTAGAACCGTGGGGCCACACTGTGCACATCAGGCATAGTTCCTAGGACCGTGGGTACATATTGTGTAAACCAAGCATAGTTCCTAGAACCGTGGGCCCACACTGTGCAAACCAAGCATAGTTCCTAGAACCGTGGGTCCACACTGTGCACACCAGGCATAGTTCCTAGGACCGTGGGTCCACATTGTGTAAACCAAGCATAGTTCCTAGAACCGTGGGCCCACATTGTGTAAACCAAGCATAGTTTCTAGAACCGTGGGTCCACACTGTGCAAACCAGGCGTAGTTCCTAGAACCGTGGGTCCACACTGTGCAAACCAGGCGTAGTTCCTAGAACCGTGGGCCCACATTGTGTAAACCAAGCATAGTTCCTAGAACCGTGGGTCCACACTGTGCAAACCAGGCGTAGTTCCTAGGACCGTGGGTCCACACTGTGCAAACCAGGCGTAGTTCCTAGAACCGTGGGTCCACACTGTGCAAACCAGGCGTAGTTCCTAGAACCGTGGGCCCACATTGTGTAAACCACAACTGTTGGAGGAAGTACCTGTTGTTTGTTGGACCACACTGTAAAACTAAGCGTCCATAGTTCCTGCATGTTCCTGTGCGTCCGGCAGGCGTCCAATCGCAGCGCGGCTCAGCGGTGTGTTATGAAAGCGGATCCGGCGGCGCGGCGGCAGTGTGGCGGATCGATACCTTCAGATAGATTTCACTGGAGTTTACGTTTTTCTCTGGTTCTCTGATAACGAACAGCTTATTTCATCCGCAACACACTTCCAGAGTGCAGCGGCCGCTGAAATGTGATCACAGTGTGTGTGTGTGTGTGTGTGTGTGTGTGTGTGTGTGTGTGTGTGTGTGCGGTGATAATAAACATTATATAAATACGTATAGAATATCACAACTCAGTTCTATAGACCGCTGATGTGTAACCGAGTTTGGTAATATTCATTGTGGTTCCTCAGGATGACATCACTGATGGAATGATGTCATGGTGGTTCCTCAGGATGACATCACTGATGGAATGAGGTCATGGTGGTTCCTCAGGATGACATCACTGATGGAATGAGGTCATGGCGGTTCCTCAGGATGACATCGCTGATGGAATGAGGTCATGGTGGTTCCTCAGGATGACATCACTGATGGAATGATGTCATGGTGGTTCCTCAGGATGACATCACTGGTGGAATGATGTCATGGCGGTTCCTCAGGATGACATCACTGATGGAATGATGTCATGGCGGTTCCTCAGGATGACATCACTGATGGAATGATGTCATGGCGGTTCCTCAGGATGACATCACTGATGGAATGATGTCATGGCGGTTCCTCAGGATGACATCACTGATGGAATGATGTCATGTTTTGGGTTAATGTTATAAGGCATTGTTATAAGGTTTGGGTTGTGGGGTTCATGTTCCACCTTAAGTTATGGTTTGGGTTGTAGGGGTCACATGGTACATGGCGACGGCAGGCGGCTCAGACGCGGGCCTTGTGGTGGTGTTGATTTACAGCGGGTGCGTTTGCGGAGGTGATGTCAGGCGGCGTGGACGCGGACCTGGTGGACGCGGGCCTGGTGGACACGGACCTGGTGGACGAGGGCGTGGTGACGGCGTTGATTTACGGCGCGTGTGTATGCGGTGGTGATGTCAGACGGCTGTAAATTCAGGATACGGTTCCGTCGGTGTGGTGACGGGTTCTGTGACGGCGGGTGATGTATCTGCTTTAAAGGGGTCGCCAAAGGTTCCTTAACTTGCCATCCACAGCCTCTCACCTGTCCCGGCGTATTGATCCCCCCCCCCCACAGGTCCATTACTGAGATTACAAACACATCCAATCTGCTCCAGCCTCAGCAGACGAGCACCAACACACAACGTTACAGAACCACAAAGTCCTGTTTATCAGCCTCTGATAGAACAGAGAACACATCAACCCTGATCCTCCACCTTCTTCATGAAACAACCTTCAACAGCCCCAACTAAAGAGGATCCGGGGTTCTGTGGAATATCCGGGGTTATGTGGAATATCCGGGGTTCTGTAAAGGATCTGGGATTTTGTGGAGGGTCTGTTTATGATTTTGGGTTATGTAAAGGATCTAGGAATCAGTGGAGGGTCCAGGGTTCTGTGAAGGATCTGGGGTTCTCTGGAGGATCTGGTTTTCTATGAAAGGTCTGGGGTTCTGTTTACGATATTGGGTTTTGTGAAGGATCAGGAGTTCTGTGGAGGATCTGGGGTTCTGAGGAGGATCTGGTGTTCTATGAATTGTCTGGGGTTTTGAGGAGGATCTGGGGATCTGAGGAGGATCTGGTGTTCTATGAAAGATCTGGGGTTCTGTTTAGGATCTGGGGTTCTATGAAGGGTCTGGGGTTCTGAGGAGGATCTGCTGTTCTATGAATTGTCTGGGGTTCTGAGGAGGATCTGGGGATCTGAGGAGGATCTGGTGTTCTATGAAAGGTCTGGGATTCTGTTCAGGATCTGGGGTTCTATGAAGGGTCTGGGGTTCTGAGGAGGATCTGGGGATCTATGAAGGGTCTGGGGTTCTGAGGAGGATCTGGGGATCTGAGGAGGATCTGGTGTTCTATGAAAGGTCTGGGGATCTGTTTAGGATCTGGGGTTCTATGAAGGGTCTGGGGTTCTGAGGAGGACCTGGTGTTCTATGAAAGGTCTGGGGTTCTGTTTAGGATCTGGGGTTCTGTGAAGGGTCTGGGGTTCTGAGGAGAATCTGGAGAATTACTTAAGAACGTCCAGCGGAACTCCCTCCACCGGTCCAGCACCATCAGAACCCAGACCCCCGGTGGTGTAACGATGATCCCGCACCAACCTAACCGAGAGCAACGTTCCGCATCGAGTTGCACCCGCAGCCACGCCCTCGTAACTGAGACTCCAGAACATAATCCCGTTACTCCAGACGTGAAGACGGTTCCTGATCTAATAACTCGGTTCTCCTTCGCTTCCTGGGATCACTCTCCATTAAGACTCCATCACGGTGCGGAACGCCGCTCTAGAACCCACTCTCATTACAGAGAGGGGTCAGGGGTCACGAGATCAGAGTCATGACCTTGACCGCAGGATCGCCCTTCAGCCTTTAATTGGGACGGGGGGGGGGGGGGGGGTGCTGATCCCACAGAACAGCAGAACCTTAGAGACACACAGATCATAATGACCTTCATTTCATGACTGGGTTGCCCTCAGCGGTCTTGGGGCCTATCCCGGTCCTGATTACTCACACCTCACATGAACCTCAGTGTCGTCCTCCATCTACCTCACCTCCCGCTACAACACAGAGCACACGCCGTTCCTTCGGGGGTCATCCGAGAGAACGTCAGGAACCCACAGGGTCCCCCCCTCCCGCACCAGGGCACCACCCCCGACCATGAACGGCGCAGCGCACGGTTACTCGTCCTCCGTCAGGTGGAGGATCCATTCGTTCATTAAGAGCTTCATCTCTCACACTGATGGAGTTTGTAGTTCTACACTTCCATTCTGTAGTTTCCATAGAAACATTATTATTAGGGTGGTGGATGACACTTGCTTGGTGGTGCCGGTGTGTGTGTGTGTGTGTTCGTGTTCCTCTACATTCTCTGTTAGTCCTCTTTACTCTGTTCTCTGATGATCAGGACCATGGACAGAGCAGGTGTTATTTGGGTGGTGGAGCATTCTCAGTACTACAGTGACGTTGACATGGTGGTGGTGATGCAGGTGTGTGTGTGTTCCTTTGCATACTCTGTCAGTCCCCTTGACTCTGTTCTCTGAAGATCAGGACCTCCACAGAGCAGGTGGTATTAGGGTGGTGGATCATTCTAAGTACTGCAGTCACACAGACATGGTGGTGATGGTGGTGGTGACAGTGGTGGTGCAGGTGTGTGTGTTTCTCTAAATACTCTGTTAGTCCCCTTGACTCTGTTCTCTGTTGATCAGGACCATGGTCAGAGCAGGTGTTATTAGGGTGGTAGATTAGTCTCAGCACTGCAGTGACACTGACATGGTGGTGGTGTGTGTGTGTGTGTGTGTGTGTGTGTGTTCCTCTACATACTTTATTAGTCCCCTTGACTCTGTTCTCTGATGATCAGGACCATGGACAGAGCAGGTGTTATTAGGGTGGTAGATTAGGCTCAGTACTGCAGTGATACTGACATGGTGGTGGTGTGTGTGTGTGTGTGTTCCTCTACATACTTTATTAGTCCCCTTGACTCTGTTCTCTGATGATCAGGACCATGGACAGAGCAGTTATTAGGGCGGTAGATTATTCTCAATACTGCAGTGATGTCGACATGGTGGTGGTGCAGATGTGTGTGTGTGTGTCTACATTCTCTGTTAGTCCCCTTTACTCTGTTCTCTGAAGATCAGGACCTCCACAGAGCAGGTGTTATTAGGGTGGTGGAGCATTCTCGGTACTGCAGTGACATTGACATGGTGGTGCCGTGTGTGTGTGTGTGTGTGTATCAGTAGTTTTATGGAATGAAAGCAGCTTTAATCTCACTATTTCATTTTTATTCAATAAGACACAGATGGATATCAGATCCTTTATCAGACAAAACACCAGAACCGGCACCCATCCGCACCGCTCCACCTCCTCCTCCTCCTCCTCCACCTGCGCCGCACCTCCACCCGCTCCCGCAGATAAGCTTGGCGCTCTGTTATTGGACGATGTTGCGATTACAGTCTCGCACCTCGACGTCTCATTTAATGCAAAGTATTGAAATCAAACCCAACGATACGGACGCATGCTAAAGTGTTCGGCACCAACCCCACACACACACACACACACACACGCACACACTCACTCCTCGGCCCCCACCGCATCTCTTGCCCTCGCCACCTTGGTTAATCTGGCGCGCCCTCCTTTCATCCTCTATCTCTCTGATTTCGGATTTCGACTTCTCCATTCCAGCTCCTTTATTCTAAAGATGAAAGTCTCCCCACGACTCCTTTCTTTGCCATGAATGAGTCCAAATGAACCCCCCCCCCCACCCCGGTCACCCCTCCACCCCCCACCCCCGTTGCTCTTTCCCCAACCCATGCGAACACACTTTGCTCCGGAGGGGACGGGGCGGAGGGGGACGGAGTGGTCCGGGGGAAGCGGCCGGCGTATCCGAATGGAGCCGTGTGATATTCATGGATCCTTCAGTCGCTGACGGGGCGGGGGGCGGGGGGTGGATGTGGGAGTGGGGGGGGGGGGTTGTGGGATGGCCTGCGGCATCGTGTCGCGGTTCTGATTATTTTTCTCTCTATACTATAATCTGGACAGCTGTTCTGGAGAGACGCCCGTGCCCTTTAACACCCCCACGCCCTCACAGCGGCGGTCATGCACACACACACACACACACATGTGCCACAGCACACTGGTCTCTGAGCTCACACACAGCATGGCATCGCTGCCCTGCAGTTCACTGTGCAGCATCAGTTTGCATATGTGTGTGTGTGTGTGTGTGTGTGTGTGTGTGTAAGTCAAGTGGGTGTGAGTACATATGTGTGCAAATGCGTGTATGCGTGTGAGTGAGTACATGTGTGTGTTTGTATGTGTGTGTGTACATGTGTTGAGTGTGTGTGTGTACATGTGTTGAGTGTGTGTGTGTGTGTACATGTGTTGAGTGTGTGTGTGTGTACATGTGTTGAGTGTGTGTGTGTGTACATGTGTTGAGTGTGTGTGTGTGTGTACATGTGGTGTGTGTGTGTGTGTGTGTGTGTGTGTGTGTGTGTGTACATGTGTTGAGTGTGTGTGTGTGTGTACATGTGTTGAGTGTGTGTGTGTGTGCATGTGTTGAGTGTGTGTGTGTGTGTACATGTGTTGAGTGTGTGTGTGTGTGTGTACATGTGTTGAGTGTGTGTGTGTGTGTACATGTGTTGAGTGTGTGTGTGTGTGTGTACATGTGTTGAGTGTGTGTGTGTGTGTGTACATGTGTTGAGTGTGTGTGTGTGTGTACATGTGTTGAGTGTGTGTGTGTGTGTGTGTGTGTGTACATGTGTTGAGTGTATGAGTGTGAGTGCATATGTGTGTAAGTGTGTGTGTGTGTGTACATGTGTTGAGTGTGTGTGTGTGTGTGTGTGTGTGTGTGTGTACATGTGTTGAGTGTATGAGTGT
>JAFMOC010000212.1:60000-102500 GCA_019802505.1 Corydoras sp. C115 | reverse complement strand
TGTATCCACCACCCACCCCACCCACCATGCTGCTGCCCTCTGTGGTACATTAAGACTAGTGCAGACTGTAGACCCTGGTCCGGTTGCTGCTACCACCTCACCCACCGACACGTCAGCCAGAGGACGGTGTGGAGAACATGCCAAACTACAGACACAAATGCCCCATTCAAATGGATCCCAGAGCTAGTGGCAGGTCGACTCCAGCCTGCAGGGGAAATAGCAGGGGGCAGAATTAAGACATGCAGAGCAGTGGAGCTGGACGTGTGTGTGTGTGTGTGTGTGTGTGTGTGTGTGTGTGTGTGCACGACTGACAGCCTGTTCAGATCATGTGTCTAAGTAGTTCCACAGTTTAATGACATTATATCAGACCACTTACTGTCACTCCCATGTGAATTACCCCCCCACCCCCACCCACCCCCATCACCTCCACCTCCCACTGTGATGTAGAAGTGCAGGTCAGTAGCATATGGTGGATGGTGGGAGGTGTATTGCTTGTATTGCTTTGATGCATCTGACCCTGTGTGAGTGGATGTGATATACACACACACACACACACACGACATGTAACACACACACACATGCTATTCTCACGTCCTGCTGCTGTGTAATTGGATTAAAGTACAAAGTTCTGGATTTGGAGAACCTCCCTGTATACTGCAGTGTGTATACTGCATTCTTCAATAGTACATACTGTTTAATACATATATAATGTATATAGTTATATTATATAGTTATATAGTGTGTACTAAACCAGTACATAGTGTATGTGTGTATATGCTGCATGTCAGGCACTACATACTGCAGAGGTACATAATGTACTGCATACTGTCCCAGAACATAGTATGCACTACATACTGCAGGGGTACATAATGTTTATTTCATACTTCACCAGCACATAGTATGTACTACTACAAAGTGTATATTGCATACTGTTGTAAAACATAGTGTACTGCATATTGTGCAGTCATATAGTGTATACTACATACTGTACCAGGACGTAGCATGTACTACATAGTCTACTAGTATATAGTGTATACTACATGCTGCACCAGGACATAGTATGTACTACATACTGCACTAGTTCATAATGTATACTGCATGTGTGCAAAGTGCATACTATATACTGCAGTGGTACATAATATTAGTTTTATACTGCACCAGGACATAGTATGTACTACATTTTGCACCAGTCCACAGTGTATACTACATGCTGCACCAGGACATAGTATGTACTACATTTTGCACCAGTCCACAGTGTATACTACATGCTGCACCAGGACATAGTATGTACTACATTCTGTACAAGTACATAGTGTATACTACATGCTGCACCAGAACATAGTATGTACTACATACTGCACTAGTACATAGTGTATACTACATGCTGCACCAGGACATAGTATGTACTACATACTGCACTAGTACATAGTGTATACTACATGCTGCACCAGGACATAGTATGTCCCTCATACTGCAATAGTTCATAATGTATACTGCATGTGTGCAAAGTGCATACTACATACCGCAGTGGTACATAATGCATATTTCATACTGCACCAGGACATAGTATGTACTACATTCTGTACTAGTACATAATGTATACTGCATGCATGCAAAGTGCATACTACAGTATATACTGCAGTGGTACATAATGCATATTTCATACTGCACCAGGACATAGTATGTACTACATACTTCACCAGGTCATAATGTATACTGCATGTGTGCAAAGTGCATAATACATACTGCAGTGTTACATAATGTTAGTTTTATACTGCAACAGGACATAGTATGTACTACATTCTGCACCAGGACATAGTATGTACGACAAACTGCACTAGCACATAGTGTATACTACACGCTGCACCAGAACATAGTATGCACTACATACTTCACCAGGTCATAATGTATACTGCATGTGGGCAAAGTGCATACTATATACTGCAGAGGTACATAATGTTAGTTTTATACTGCAACAGGACATACAGTATTATGTACTACATAGTATGTACTACATACTTCACCAGGTCATAATGTATACTGCATGTGGGCAAAGTGCATACTATATACTGCAGTGGTACATAATGTTAGTTTTATACTGCAACAGGACATATTATGTACTACACGCTGCACCAGAACATAGTATGTACTACATACTGCACTAGGTCATATTGTATACTGCATGTGTGCGAAGTGCATACTATATACTGCAGAGGTACATAATGTTAGTTTTATACTGCACCAGGACATAGTATGTACTACATTCTGCACCAGGATATAGTATGTACTTCATATTACATACTGAGTTGGTATATAGTGTTTATTGCATTAGTACATATTGTTTATTCCTTGCTGCACCACGACATTCACTATATACTACATACTGCATCGGTACATAATGTTAATTGCATATTAATTACATAGTATATAGTATATACTGCACCAGGACTTAGTAGGCACTACATGGCGCTGAACTGTGTGCTCCTGTGTGGATGCATGTGACACCGCGGGGCGATTGGTGTCAGGGCTAAGAGTTCTGCCCCTGTGTCAATGTGAATGGATCTGTCCTAATGTTATAGTGACACGGACACCTGATCTTTAAATGGGTTGCATCGTTTATCACCCCCCCCCCCCCCACACACACACACACACACACTCACACACACACACACACACACTCTCACACACTCACTCTCTATGATTGCTCGCCAGATCACTCACACTCCGTGTCAGCCGTGATTCCTTTTATCTCTGCCCTCTGAAGAACACATGCACATTAATAATAACCTGTGTGTGTGTGTGTGTGTGTGTGTGTGTGTGTGTGTGTGTGTGTGTGTGAAAGAGAGAGAGAGTGTGTGTGTGTGTGTGAAAGAGAGAGAGAGTGTGTGTGTGTGTGAAAGAGAGAGAGAGTGTGTGTGTGTGTGTGTGAAAGAGAGAGAGAGTGTGTGTGTGTGTGTGTGAAAGAGAGAGAGAGTGTGTGTGTGTGTGAAAGAGAGAGAGAGTGTGTGTGTGTGTGTGACACAGTGACCTGTAGCCCTTTGAACTCCCCAGCTGTTGCACTCCACCATCATATGCTACCTTTCTGACAGGGTGTTCTGTCTGTGTGTGTGTGTGTGTGTGTGTGTGTGTTGGGGGGGTGGGTGGGGTGGTATGTGGTACGTTCCGTATCCAGCGACCTGTTCTCCACCTTCTCACCACCCGCTTGGGGTGGACGTGGTTCCTCATCTCGTTCTCACCACGCCTCCGAATTCAGACTCGCTCCTCGGCTGCCAGGTTGAGCGTTGAGCTAACATCCATCCATCCATTATCTTCTGCTTTATCCTCTACCCGGAGGAAACCCACGTGGACACGGGGAGAACATGGAATCTCCACCCAGATTGGGATTCGAACCGGGAATCCCTAGCGCTGAGAGGAGAACATGCCAAACCACCAAGCCACTTTGCAGTATCGTATTTGTGGAGCCCTTAACGACATGTCTGCGTGTTGCCAGGTCATGCGTTCTCGAGCACGGTGGCGTGCGGGGGACAGTAATACCGTTAAGGTGGAGGATCGAGGATCGCGTGCGGTCCGAGACAGTCACCTGCTCTACAGGGTTTCACGCCCCGACCCAAGTGGGCGGGGCAAGCGGCGTTTTGGGGCGGAAGATGCCCGTGCTTCGGACTGGGTCGGCCTGCATGTGGCCCACCGCTGGAGAGATGAAGTCAGGAGCTCGCCGGCTGACGGGATAGGACAGGGAGGCGGTTGGATGGCGTCAGATCCGGTATCCGGTCCCCCCCCCACCCCCCCCCCACCACACACACACCCCCCCCCCCGTGACATCATGGCGTCACCGTGCCCATGTTACGATGTCAGCATAGCGTCGCCACCTTGTGCTCAATCTGTACACCCCGGCCGCGGACGCCCCGCTTTAATCTGCCGGGCCACGCCCCCTCGTCATCGATTGGCTAATGCCTTCCGGGGCTCGCTGTATTATTGATGATGGCCTCATGTTTAATGCAGCCCAATATTTTGTTGGTTTGAATTATTCAGCGCGCACTCTGCGCCACGGCGACCCGGCTGAGTCAGCACGGGAGATCCGTGTGTGTGTGTGTGTGTGTGTGTGTGTGTGTGTGTGTGTGTGTGTGTGTTTGAGAAGAGCCCTTTTTTCCTCCGTAGAGAACAATCGTTTTCCACCGGGCTCACCTGATGACGTGCGTGTGTGTGTGTTTGTGTTGCGGTTGCATGTGCGCACGTGTGTGTGTGTGTGTGTGTGTGTGGAACACCTCCATGCCTGGGCTTGTGCTCAGTTTGTTAAGGATGGGGTCGCTGGGTGTGTTTCCACTGGTTATTTGCTCGGTTCCGAGTGTGTTCCGTGTTTGTCTCACTCTGTGTGTGTGTGTGTGTGTGTGTGTGTGTGTGTGGGTTATGTAGGGGGACGAATTCAGAGGGGACTCTGTGTTGTCTGAGTGAGAAATGCAAATCCTCAGGAGTGAGGTTCCTTCCTTCTGCGCAGTGCAGAACACATGTGTCTCGGGTTGAGTGTTGTCTTAAATTGCATCACACACACACACACACACACACACACACACACACACGCATGCACGCGACCTCTCATTAATAAAATCCCCTTTTCGGAGACGCCCGCCCGTCCTGCAGATAGACGTCCTTTATCTCCCGTCGTGATCAATGTCTCTGTGTTCTCCTGGAAATTTATTCGGCGTCCGCGGGAACGTCGCCGCGCCTTTAAAGGGACAATAAGTCAAAGCAAACGGACGGACAGAGTCGCCCATTCATCTCCTCACGCGGGCCTCCGGCTCCCGACATCCGACCTGGGACTTTTATTATGACGGGACGAAGTGGCCCGGCCGTTTATGGCGTGTATATATTTGTGCGAGGAGAACGTGGCTTTCGGGGCTCGGTGGGCGGCACTTTCCGGGAGGAGTCTCCATGTCCTCCCCGTGTCCGCTTAGGGTTTAGGGTTGGATGTGGGGTGGGTTGTAGGGTGTGTTTGTGTTGTGGGGTGTAGAGTGTTTTGTGGAGTGGGGGGGTGTAGGGGGGTGTAGGGTAGGGTTCAGGGTTGGATGTGGGGGTGGGATTTGGCATGGGGTGGGATGTGGGGTGGAGGTGTAGGGTGTGTTTGTGTTATGGGGCGTGATGTAGAGTGGGGTGGGGTGTAGGGTAGGGTTTAGTGTTGGATGTGGGGGTGGGATTTAGCGTGGGGTGAAATGTGGGGTGGAGGTGTAGGGTAGGGTTTAGTGTTGGATGTGGGGGTGGGATTTAGCGTGGGGTGGGGTGGGGTGGGATGTGGGGTGGAGGTGTAGGGTGTGTTTGTGTTATGGGGTGTGATGTAGAGTGGGGTGTAGGGTAGGGTTTAGGGTTGGATGTGGGGGTGGGATTTGGCATGGGGTGGGATGTGATGTAGGGTGTGTTTGTGTTATGGGGTGTGATGTAGAGTGGGGTGGGGTGTAGGGTAGGGTTTAGGGTTGGATGTGGGGGTGGGATTTGGCATGGGGTGGGATGTGGGGTGTGATGTAGGGTGTGTTTGTGTTATGGGGTGTGATGTAGAGTGGGGTGGGGTGTAGGGTTTAGGGTTGGATGTGGGGGTGGGATTTGGCATGGGGTGGGATGTGGGGTGTGATGTAGGGTGTGTTTGTGTTATGGGGTGTGATGTAGAGTGGGGTGGGGTGTAGGGTTTAGGGTTGGATGTGGGGGTGGGATTTGGCATGGGGTGGGATGTGATGTAGGGTGTGTTTGTGTTATGGGGTGTGATGTAGAGTGGGGTGGGGTGTAGGGTAGGGTTTAGGGTTGGATGTGGGGGTGGGATTTGGCATGGGGTGGGATGTGGGGTGTGATGTAGGGTGTGTTTGTGTTATGGGGTGTGATGTAGAGTGGGGTGGGGTGTAGGGTGTAGGGTTTAGGGTTGGATGTGGGGGTGGGATTTAGCGTGGGATGGGGTGGGATGTGGGGTGTGATGTAGAGTGGGGGTGTAGTGCTGGGGATTCCTGGTTCGAATCCCGATCTGGGTGGAGTTGGCATGTTCTCCCCATGTCCGCATGTTTTTCCTCCCTCAGTCCAAAAACATGGATTCAAGGTGAATTGGATGCTCTAAATTGCCCCATATATAGTGTGTGTGTGTGTGTGTGTGTGTGTCCCCTCCTGGGTGTATCTGCCCAGTGCCCGAAACGTTCTTCTCTTGATGCCCCCCCCCACCCCCGCCTGAACCCCCTTTCTGTGACTCTAGTGGAGGATTAAGAGAAAGATAACGATCAGAGATCAGAATTTATTCACTTTACTGCACTAAAGCGTCACACACACACACACACACACACACACACACACACACACACACTCACACGCTCTCTCACACACACACACTCTCACACACACACACACACTCACACACACTCTCACACACACACACTCACACGCTCTCTCACACACACTCTCTCACACACACTCTCACACACACTCTCATACACACACACACACACACACACTCACACACACACTCACACACACACTCTCTCACACACACACAGTGTACATCAGGTGTGTTTCCAGCAGCTCGTACCTCCAGCCCCTCCACCCGACTACAAGTGATTAACTGTAATCTACTTTAAAAGGCCTCGCTCTCTTTCTATCACTGCTCTCTCTCTCTCTCTCTCTCTCTCTCTCTCTCTCTCTCTCTCTCTCACACACTCTCGCATGCTCTCTCTCTCGCTCACACTCTCATGTGCTCTCTCTCTGCCTTTCATCCCTTCGTCTCGTGCTCTCTCTCTCTCACACACTTTCGCATGCTCTCTCTCTCTCGCTCACACTCTCACGTGCTCTCTCTCTGCCTTTCATCCCTTCGTCTCATGCTCTCTCTCTCTCTCTCTCTCTCACACACTTTCGCATGCTCTCTCTCTCTTGCTCACACTCTCGCGTGCTCTCTCTCTGCCTTTCATCCCTTCGTCTCGTGCTCTCTCTCTCTCACACACTTTCGCATGCTCTCTCTCTCTTGCTCACACTCTCGCGTGCTCTCTCTCTGCCTTTCATCCCTTCGTCTCGTGCTCTCTCTCACTCTCTCTCTCTCACACACTCACATGCTCTCTCTCTCTCTCACACACTCTCGCGTGCTCTCTCTTTCACACACTCTCGCGTGCTCTCCCTCTCTCTCTCGCATGCTCTCTCTCTGTCTCTTTCTCACACTCTCTCTCTCTCTCACACACTCTCGCGTGCTCTCTCTCTCGCACGTGCTCTCTCTCATCCATTCATCTCGTGCTCTCTCTCTCTCACACTCTCGCGTGCTCTCTCTCTCACACTTTTGCGTGCTCTCTCTCTCATCCATTCGTCTCTCGCGTGCTCTCTCTCTCTCGTCCATTCGTCTCTCGCGTGCTCTCTCTCTCTCGTCCATTCGTCTCTCGCGCTCTCTCTCTCTCTCTCTCTCTCTTGTCCATTCGTCTCTCGCGCTCTCACTCTCTCTCTCTCGTCCATTCGTCTCTCGCGTGCTCTCTCTCTCTCTCGTCCATTCGTCTCTCGCGCTCTCTCTCTGCGGTGGAGGTGCAGAGCGCTGAGGTGTGAGAGTCTTTAGATCAGTGACCCAGTAAATTCACACAGACGCCCGGTGCTGCCCCCGGGGGGGGGTGGGGGGTGTTAGTCCATGAGTGTTCTTGTGCGTACCTGTCAAGGCCAGGTGTGATTGGTTGAAGTGGTTTGGGGGGGGGGTTGATGCTCTCGCTCAGACGGACCTGTCTGCTGGATCCACTCGACTCGAAAGTGGAGCTCAGCGCCGGACGTGACGGGACGTCCTGACGTGGAGACGCTTATTAAACTCTGCCGTCCACGAGTCCACCCTTTAAACTCTGAAAGAACTGCATACTGCCCCCTGTGTACTACATACTGCCCCCTGAGTACTACATACTGCCCCCTGTGTACTACACACTGCCCCCTGTGTACTACACACTGCCTCCTGTGTACTACACACTGTCCTCTCTTTGTGTACTACACACTGCACCCTGTGTACTACATACTGCACCCTGTGTACTACACACTGCCCCCTGTGTACTACACACTGTCCTCTCTTTGTGTACTACATACTGCCCCCTGTGTACTACACACTGCACCCTGTGTACTACACACTGCCCCCTGTGTACTACACACTGCCCCCTGTGTACTACACACTGCCCCCTGTGTACTACATACTGCCCCCTGTGTACTACACACTGCCCCCTGTGTACTACATACTGCCCCCTGTGTACTACATACTGCACCCTGTGTACTACACACTGCCCCCTGTGTACTACATACTGCCCCCTGTGTACTACATACTGCACCCTGTGTACTACATACTGCCCCCTGTGTACTACACACTGCCCCCTGTGTACTACATACTGCACCCTGTGTACTACACACTGCCCCCTGTGTACTACATACTGCCCCCTGTGTACTACATACTGCACCCTGTGTACTACATACTGCCCCCTGTGTACTACACACTGTCCTCTCTTTGTGTACTATATACTTCACTCTGTGTACTACCCTCCGCTCCCTCCCTGTGTACTACATTCTGTTGACTGTGTTCTTCACACTGCCCCCTGTGTGTAACGGTTCCCCCTCCTCCCGGTCGGTTCCTGTAATAGTTCCGGGGTGACGGCGGCGGCCGATCGCAGCCCGTTTCCCGGCGTCTCGACCGCTTTAGCGCTCAAGCCCCTTTGAAATCCGACAAACAGGAAGCTTAACCCCGAGTGTCTGTTGTCTTTTCCTCTCCGTCTCCCTCACCCGCCACTCACGCCCTGTTTCCATGGCGACGGGGCCCGGCGCAGCCGGCTGGCTTCGGTCGCGTCGTTCGTCAGAAGGCGAGCGCGTCGACGGCGCCCACGTACGCGCTGCGCATCCCGGCCGCGCCTGACGGGGACATGGCGTGTACAGGTGCATTGTGGGAGATAGCGAGTGACGGGCTCCAGACGAGCCGGGGCGGCGCCTCCTGCCTCCCGAGATAAGGGCGCGTTCCTAATTCCGCCCCGCGCCGGGAGCTCGTACCCGCGTCCCCCGGGGCTGGAGGGCGCCGCGCCAAAACCCTTCAGACGTACAGACTCTCAGCGGGCGCCGCCGTCACGCCGAACACGTTCCGTTCCACGCCGCGGTCCCCCTGCACGGCGGTCCGGTCCCGAGGCCGTCCCACCTCGCCATCGGCTGCGTTCTAACAGAGAGAGAGTCCCTCCATCATGTTCTCCATCACTCACAGTCCGTCTGTGTAATACATACTGCCCCCTGTGTACTACATACTGCCCCCTCTCTACATACTATATACTCCCCCCTGTGTACTACATACTGCACCCTGTGTACTATATACTCCCCCCTGTGTACCACATACTGCCCCCTGTGTACTACATACTGCCCCCTCTCTACATACTATATACTCCCCCCTGTGTACTACATACTGCACCTTGTGTACTACATACTGCACCTTGTGTACTACATACTGCCCCCTCTCTACATACATGTGTACTACATACTGCACCCTGTGTACTACATACTGCACCTTGTGTACTACATACTGCCCCCTCTCTACATACATGTGTACTACATACTGCACCCTGTGTACTACATACTGCACCCTGTGTACTACATACTGCACCCTGTGTACTACATACTGCACCCTGTGTACTACATACTGCCCCCTGTGTACGACATACTGCCCCCTGTGTACTACATACTGCACACTTTGTATTACATACTGCCCCCTCTCTACATACTGCACCCTGTGTACTACATACTGCACCCTGTGTACTACATACTGCCCCCTGTGTACTACATACTGCCCCCTGTGTACTACACACTGCACACTTTGTACTACATACTGCCCCCTCTCTACATACTGCACCCTGTGTACTACATACTGCACCCTGTGTACTACATACTGCCCCCTGTGTACTACATACTGCACCCTGTGTACTACATACTGCACACTGTACTACATACTGCCCCCTCTTTACATACTGCCCCCTGTGTACTACACACTGCACCCTGTGTACTACACACTGCACCCTGTGTACTACATACTGCACCATGTGTACTACACACTGCCCCCTGTGCACTACATACTGCCCCCTGTGTACTACACACTGCTCCCTCCCTGTGTACTACATACTGCCCCCTGTGTACTACATACTGCCCCCTGTGTACTACATACTGCCCCCTGTGTACTACATACTGCCCCCTGTGTACTACATACTGCACCCTGTGTACTACATACTGCACACTGTACTACATACTGCCCCCTCTTTACATACTGCCCCCTGTGTACTACACACTGCACTTTGTGTACTACACACTGCACTTTGTGTACTACACACTGCACCCTGTGTACTACATACTGCACCATGTGTACTACACACTGCCCCCTGTGCACTACATACTGCCCCCTGTGTACTACATACTGCACTCTGTGTACTACATACTGCACTCTGTGTACTACATACTGCCCCCTGTGTACTACACACTGCTCCCTCCCTGTGTACTACATACTGCCCCCTGTGTACTACATACTGCCCCCTGTGTACTACATACTGCCCCCTGTGTACTACATACTGCACCCTGTGTACTACATACTGCACACTGTACTACATACTGCCCCCTCTTTACATACTGCCCCCTGTGTACTACACACTGCACCCTGTGTACTACACACTGCACCCTGTGTACTACATACTGCACCCTGTGTACTACATACTGCACCATGTGTACTACACACTGCCCCCTGTGCACTACATACTGCCCCCTGTGTACTACATACTGCACTCTGTGTACTACATACTGCACTCTGTGTACTACACACTGCTCCCTCCCTGTGTACACCATACTGCCCCCTCTCTACATACATGTGTACTACATACTGCACAATGTGTACTACACACCATCACCCCAGTGTACTGCACACAGCATACAGTATATACTGGGAGTTTATATACTAGAAGTTTGGAATAAATAGATTCAGGCTCCGCCCCCCAGCTCCATCCAGCCTCCGTTTATTTATACACCCCGTTCGGTCATGTTCCACCAGCTGAGCGCTTCTACATTCTCCATATCCTCTACCGCCTGTCTTGCCAACAATTAGAACAATTACTGCCAGTTTTAGCACCCGGACCCCCTCCCCATGCCCCCTCGCTCATGCCCACAATGCATGTACACACACACACACACACACACACACACACACACACACACACACACACACACACACACACAGAGCAGTGCCTGCGCCAGAGTTTTATTTGCTGGAACGCCACAATGCACCGTGCTTAATTAGAACGTAGCAGGCGGTGTTTGTTTAATATGTACACTGCAGCATTCGTTTAGCCCCCCCCCCGCCCACCCCCCCACGTTCCCCAACGTTCTCCCCTAATCCATCCCCGTGGAAACAGAGGAGCGCTGTGCGCGTTGGATGTTGCGTAGTTGCATTCACACTGATGCAGCGGGGAGCTATGGAACCTCCACCCTCTAGAAACCGCGGCCCTCCCCCCTTCCCGCGGAACCCGGACCGGACCGCGCAGTGGTCCCCGGACCGGATCGAACCGGATCCCCCGGGCCGACCTCTTCATCCAAAAGGCCTCGTCTCCCTTTCAACTTTAATGGGCTTTAATGGATTAGCGGGCTTTTGTGGGGGGGAGGTTGTGGTGGTGGTGTGGGGGGTTAAAGGAAGAGCTTTAAGTCGTCATTGTCCAGCTGCACGCCAACCCCCCCCCCCGAAAGCTTTTCCGATGTTTGAATGGAGATGAGGTCTCGTACCTCGCCGACCTCGGGGCGCGTCTCACCAGTTCATCAATCATAGGCCAACCCCCCCTGCCCACCCCCCCCCTTTCCAACAGAGCAGATGTTTTTTCGGGGTGTCCCGGTGTCGGGGCGCTCCTCTGCACCCGGCTCTAATGCACCTGACCTTTCATAGATCTTAAGACACGGGGAGCAACGAGGGGTGGGGGGGGGGGGGCGCGGAGCACGTCACGGGGTAAAGGGGGGGGGGGGGCGGAGGGGGGCATCGATCCGCCAAGGTACCCGAACCAGCGGCCTGGACGCGAGAGTTGAGCTTTGTGTTTGTGAGGAGGATAAGCTTCTCGTCCCACATGGACTCGAGAACGAATTACAACCGAATTAAATCGTAATACCACCCCCCTCCCCCCCGGTTCTGCGTCTGCCATCTCGCCGGTTCTCCTCGCGGCGCCGAGCTGCTGATTCGGCGGATGAGAGATGACGGCGTTCGCCCCCGACGTGTTAGCAATCGAGGCACGGAGGAGGTTCCTTTGGGGAGGAGGTGCTTTGAAAATGTCTGAGGGTTTATCAGATCGAGGTGCTGGGCTGTCCGTCAGAGGGGTTAGGCTTCAGACTCCACCAGATTTACCATCGCGGGCCCCTGAGCGAGGCCCTCCGCCCTGACGGTGGGGCTGTACACTTTGTTGCTGCACCGACAATCAAATAGGTCATCCTCAAAAATTGTTCATGAACTGTGTGAATGTCCACTGTCTCCCTGCACCATCTGCTACAGCCTAAATTAAGTGTCCAGCACTGATAACATATGGTATCATATCGTCGTCATGGCAACGCACTGTGTATCCTGGTTACCGCACAGCCGGCTACTAAAATTGTCCATGAACTGTATGAATGTCCACTGTCTCCCTGCACCATCTGCTACAGCCTAAATTAAATTAAATGTCCAGCCCTGGTAACATATGGTATCATATTGTCGTCATGGCAACGCACTGTGTATCCTGGTTACCGCACAGCCGGCTACTAAAATTGTCCATGAACTGTGTGAATGTCCACTGTCTCCCTGCACCATCTGCTACAGCTAAAAATAAATGTCTGGCACTGATAACATTATGGTATCATATCGTCGTCATGGCAACGCACTGTGTATCCTGGTTACCGCACAGCAGCCACTAAAGGGGTCCATACACTGTGTGACTGTCCACTGTCTCCCTGCACCATCTGCTACAGCTAAAAATAAATGTCTGGCACTGATAACATTATGGTATCATATCGTCGTCATGGCAACGCACTGTGTATCCTGGTTACCGCACAGCAGCCACTAAAGGGGTCCATACACTGTGTGACTGTCCACTGTCTCCCTGCACCATCTGCTACAGCTAAAAATAAATGTCTGGCACTGATAACATTATGGTATCATATCGTCGCCATGGCAACGCAGTGTGTATCCTGGTTGCCGCACAGTCAGCCTCAAAAATTGTTCATGAGCTGTGTGAATGTCCACTGTCTCCCTGCACCATCTGCTACAGCCTAAATTAAGTGTCCAGCACTGATAACATATGGTATCATATCGTCGTCATGGCAACGCACTGTGTATCCTGGTTACCGCACAGCCGGCTACTAAAATTGTCCATGAACTGTGTGAATGTCCACTGTCTCCCTGCACCATCTGCTACAGCCTAAATTAAATTAAATGTCCAGCCCTGGTAACATATGGTATCATATCGTCGTCATGGCAACGCACTGTGTATCCTGGTTACCGCACAGCAGCCACTAAAGGGGTCCATACATTGTGTGACCATCCACTGTCTCCCTGCACCATCTGCTACAGCCTAAATTAAATGTCCAGCACTGATAACATATGGTATCATACTGTCGTCATGGCAACGCACTGTGTATCCTGGTTACCGCACAGCAGCCACTAAAATTGTCCATGAACTGTGTGAATGTCCACTGTCTCCCTGCACCATCTGCTACAGCTAAAAATAAATGTCTGGCACTGATAACATTATGGTATCATATCGTCGCCATGGCAACGCACTGTGTATCCTGGTTACCGCACAGCCGGCTACTAAAATTGTCCATGAACTGTATGAATGTCCACTGTCTCCCTGCACCATCTGCTACAGCCTAAATTAAATTAAATGTCCAGCACTGATAACATATGGTATCATATCGTCGTCATGGCAACGCACTATGTATCCTGGTTACCGCACAGCAGCCACTAAAGGGGTCCATACATTGTGTGACCATCCACTGTCTCCCTGCACCATCTGCTATAGCCTAAATTAAATGTCCAGCCCTGGTAACATGACCGTATCATACCGTCGTCATGGCAACGCACTGTGTATCCTGGTTACCGCACAGCAGCCACTAAAGGGGTCCATACACTGAGTGACCATCCACTGTCTCCCTGCACCATCTGCTACAGCCTAAATTAAATGTCCAGCCCTGGTAACATATAGTATCATATCGTCGTCATGGCAACGCACTGTGTATCCTGGTTACCGCACAGCCAGTTAGTGGACATTCACAGTGTATGGACAACTTTACTGTCTCCCTGCACCATCTGCTACAGCCTAAATTAAATGTCCAGCCCTGGTAACATATAGTATCATATCGTTGTCATGGCAACGCACTGTGTATCCGGGTTATGGCACAGCCAGTTAGTAAAGTTGTCCATACACTGTGAATGTCCACTGTCTCCCTGCACCATCTGCTACAGCCTAAATTAAATGTCCAGCACTGATAACATGACCGTATCATACCGTCGTCATGGCAACGCACTGTGTATCCTGGTTACCGCACAGCCGGCTACTAAAATTGTCCATGAACTGTATGAATGTCCACTGTCTCCCTGCACCATCTGCTACAGCCTAAATTAAATGTCCAGCACTGATAACATGACTGTATCATACCGTCGTCATGGCAACGCACTGTGTATCCTGGTTACCGCACAGCCAACCACTAAAGGGGTCCATACACTGTGACGGTCCACTGTCTCCCTGCACCATCTTGTATTATGGTCATCACTGTAACGCAGTCTCGTCCACTGTCCCCCAATCCGCAGCCCTGATGAGGAACCTCGTATTTGGACGGGTTCCACGTCGCCATGACTTCAGTTTAGTTTTCCGGTTTAATGTTACAGGGTTCTACGCAGAGCCCTTCCTCCACCACGCGCGCACGCGTCCGTAAGTGCCGGTCACCTGTGGCCCTCGGTATTGAGGTGGAGGTTGCTCTAAGAGCAGTGGAGCACTTTGATGATGTATTGTCTCCGGATGCTGCGAGGATGAGGTATTGATCCGATCAATCGATGGAGTGAAGGCCATAAGTGCTGCCGCTCGCTACTGTAATGGCCGCACTTAAGCGCGCCGGACCGCCGTTGTTACATCACCCCGTCCCCGCCAGAGGAAAACGGGCGGAGCCGGCGGTGGAGCGAGGGGTCGTGGGGGAGAACGTGGGTATGGATCGGCGTGTGGGAGCGCTCCACCTGTGTTTTACTGATTGACGTGCGGTCCCCTCCGTTATGAGGCCTCCACCCGCCGCCCTCTCCATCCACCCGGCCGTGCCGACATCTATATATTGTGGAAAAAAGCTAGGCGTGGAGTGGGCGGGGCAAGCACGGACTTCAGCATGGCGCTGCCAGATGGGGGAGGCAACGCTGTGGACCTCCACCACCACGGGGAGCAGCGGGGTGGGGCAGGGGCGTTTGGGTGGAGGTGAGCCGGAACCCGAGGACGATGTACGGTTATCGGTGGCGATGAGGAGGGCAGTACGGGGCGCCCACACGAAGCGGGGGCGGCCTTCCATCACCTGTTCCACTAAAGCAGGGATGGAGAACCGGGTGGAGGAGCACCACGGCTGTGGGTGGAGGATGCGGGTTTAAATAAAATAAAATAAAATAAAATAAAATAAAATAAAACCAGCACTTCAAGCCTGGACCTCGTGTGTGTTTTAAGGCGACCCTCGTACTGGGTTGCCAGGTATCGACGTCCACCAGGAGCTCCCGTCGTCCACAGGGAGGAGGCGCTAAAGGAACCGTGGGGAGGGGGGTGTGGGGGGGTAATCGAGCCACTTTAAGTGCAGTTTCATGGCTCCGCAATTGAGCCCTAAGTGCCGGGCGTGCTCCACCGGGATTCCGCCTTTATAAACCTCCGCCAGATTTTTGCGGGACAAGCCGGCGCGGCGGGGGGTGGAGGGGCGGGTGGAGGAGGGAGGGGGGTCAGGAGTCCGGGCCTGAACTTATTGAGGTCGCGGATGTTATGACCGACGGGGGGCTCGATGGTGTGCGTCTGCCGCCTTATCGATCGGCGGCTTGGGTTGGATTGCGCCTCCACCCGTTTGGATGGAGCCGCACACACACACACACACACACACACACACACACACACACAAACGTGTACATTAGGATGAGGGATACGGCTTCTCGGTGCCCCCCCTCTGCTGCATTATATATGATGGGACGTGTGACATCATCATCATCACTGTTCGATTCCCGGAGCCGTAATGGTTCTCCACCCACAGACGGAGGAGGGGGGGGGGTCGGAGAGGGAACCATGAAAGGGCCTTCCCTAAACTGTTTGCGCAGATGTTCGGCGTGCCTGCAGGGTCTGTAATCATCCATCATGGATGTGAAGTGTGATGGAGTCCGACTGTAATGGAGCTGAACTGTGTACACACACACACACACACACACACTCTGTTTAATTGAAACTACCCCCCCGGGGTTACAGAAGTGACCAGGGCAATTAAAACTGCCTCGAACCTCAGAGGGGGTGAATTTGGTCACAGCCATGTAGAGAACCGTGTGTGTGTGTGTGTGTGTGTGTGTGTGTGTGTGTGTGTGTATAGTCCCCACAGACCACGCATTATCCCCCTTGACACACACACACACACACACTAATAGTTGTAGATAGAGGCCCCTCTTAATATTTAAAAGGGTTAAGTGACTCTCTCACCCTCTCTCTCTCTCTTACCCCCCCGCCATGTCTCTCACTTACTCTTGCCCCCTCACCCTCTTTCTTACCCTCTCAACCCTCTTGCTCTCTCTCGCTCTCTTACCCCCCCATGTCTCGCTGGCACTCTACCCTCTCTCTTGCCCCCTCACCCTTACCCCATTAGCCTCTCTCTTGCTCTCTCACATCCCCTTATTCTCTCTAACCCTCTCTTACCCCCATGTCTCTCTCTTGCCCCCTCACCCCCTCTAGTCTCTCTCTATCATGCTACACTCTCTCTTACCCCATCAGCCTCTCTCTTGCCCCCTCACTCTCTCTCTCACCCTCTTTAACTTGTTCCTGCTCTTATTCCCTTACTCTCTCTCTCTTGCTCCCTCATCCTCTCATGTCTCTCACCCTCCCTCTCTCTCCCTCTCTCTCTCTCTCTCTCTCTCTCTGACCCCCTCATTCTCTCTCTTGCTCCCTCACTCTCACTCTCTAACCCTCTTGCTCCCTCTCTTTCTCTCGCTCAACCCTTTCTCTAACCCTCTCTCTCTTGTTCCCTCTCTTGCCCCTTCACCCTCTCTCTCTCTCTCTTGCTCTCTCACCCACTCTCTCCGCACTCTCTCTTGTTCCCTCTCTCACCCCTTCACCCTCTCTCTTACCCTCTCTAACCCTCTTGCTCCTACTCTTTCTCTCGCTCGCCTTCTTGCTGTCCTCACTCGGAGTCCTCGTGGGCTCGCTGCCAAATCTCCGTCGTCCCCAAATTCCTATTTTCCGTCCGTGTCGCCAAACAAAGGACTGCCGCGAGATGGTTCGAACCGCGTCATCGCGCAGCGTTTGACCAGCAGAGGGCGACGTGCCACAGCTACGGTCGTACTCCCCTGACATCCCTAACTGCTTGTTGGGCCTTTGCATGCTGGGATTGATTCTGCAGAGTCTCTGGTCGATGCAGGGTCACAATGAAGTGGGTGGAGCTTAATTACCCAACACCATGAGGAGGTTGTGGGTTCGAACCCCAAGTTGGCAGCGTGGCACCCCCCAATGGAAACACTCCAGACGGTGTCTGAACCGCTCCCTCATCGGTGTTGCGGTGCCGGATGCCCTCGCCCTCGCCCTCTGCCCCCCCACCTTCCTCTGACAGCTTCGAAACGTGCTCGTTTCCACTTAGCGGCCCGGGTCGGAGGGCCGGATGAAGAAGCGGCGGCTCCCGCGGGCTCACGCCGGGTGCTGACACGGGATTAATGGAGACGCCGCGACCTTTTCACCGAGCCAGAGTCACGTTCGGACTGTTAATTGGGGCTGAGGGATCAAACGGCCGCGCGTATGCATCAGGACCCGCCGCGAGCTCGGACACGGTGCCGTGGCGTCACGCCGTGAGGCGACCGGCGCGCCGTCAACGTCCGGATCGAGCGGATGATTAGAACGACGCGCGGTGCGTGGGCGCGTGAAACCGAGATGTCCTGACGATGCGGCGATTGGTCGTCTGCCAGAAGGCCCGTCCCCGGCCCGAGCGCCATCAGAACATCACTCATAATGACCTTCCAAACGACCTTTGAGGGTTCTCCAATGCACTCACACTTGCGTTCCGAGGTGGGGGTGAACGAGGGGCGGAGCAACAGGGGGCTGGACACTATGACGGTTGGGCTCAGAGCACAGGCTCCACCCACCATGAGGCCAAACCTCTGTACCCGTGAGATTTAGGGGCTCCTTGGGGCGTTTCGGTGCCCTCTGGGCTGGAGAACATGCCGATGGAACCTCCGCCCCACAATCTGTACCGTCTGGCGCCAACAACCACGTCGGCGCGAATTTACTGTATCTGTGTCATCCACCCGGCTCTGTTAGCGGACGAGGATGAAAGGTGGTGGATGTGGGAGGTAAGTTTTATGGAGATCCCATGTTTTGCCCCCCCCCCCCACCCTTCGGAGCGGTTCCAGCTGTTATTAATAAATAACGGCGCTGGCACGGAGGTGACGGATTGCGGAGGGAAGAAGCCATGGAGCGAACACGGATTAACGAGGTTTTGGGTGGAGACGCCGCGGGGCGGTGCATGAAGCCTAGGGCCTCATTCCCGCAACGGGACGTTCTGCGGACGCCGCGGTGTTCTGTTCGAAGTGGTTACGGGAGGTGGCATTAGGAGTGCGCAAGGCGCCAGGGCGAAGACGAGTCGGTGGAACGGGGGGAATTAAGAAGATTAATGTCCCAATTAAACAGGAGGAGGCGACGACGAGCTCCCGGCGCGCTGTGGAAGGGAAAAGGGGCGACGCAAGCGAAAAACCGGAGAACAACGAGGAGGAGAAGGATAAAGAACGGCCTGGCAACGCCACCACGGAGGGAATTCTAAGGCGAGGAGCGCCGGCAGACGGGGGGGGTGGGGGGGTCTGTCCATTAGAACACTCCTGCCGAACTAATCTGTGCGCCTCCTCCACCTTCCTTGCCGCCTCCCCAAACCTCCACCTCTTCCTCGTACCCCCAGAACACTCCCGTCAGCCGCTCGAAAGCCTCCGCCCGAGGAGCTCGCGCCTCCTCGTCATGGTGCGGTCACTGAGTGCCGCTCCTGGTGGAGGCTGAGTGGCGTCGTGGTCGGAACATCCTCCCGCCGACGTGACCACGTCAGCGCCTCCTCCTCGTGGTTGATCAGGCTTGCTAACGGCGTGACAGTTCCAACGCTTCCAGAGCCTCGTGTTGGTTCCGTTGTTGGTGTATCAATCACCGCTGACCGACCGTCCCGCGTTCCTTCGCCTCAGTCGTGGGTTCTCCCGTGCCGCCGTGAGTAACAATGTTCTGGCGGTCCCACACGGGAAGCCGCCGCCAACACCGATCAATGCCGCCGGTCTCAGGTCGTCGTCCCCGAGCGGCGATGGGGGACGATTGATCTGTTGTTGCCGCGTTCTTCATGTTCTCGCGCCGCTGTCGCGCACGTCGATGGAGGCCGTGTTACGCGGGTTCCCCTCGGTGACCCGCCGTAATCGGATATATTGCGATCGCTCATCCGATAGTCCCAAACATATCGGCCCCCGGATTGGACGATGTGTCGTATTGAGTGGGTGGAGGGGCGGTTCTATAAGGGCTTGGGATAGGCTCCAGTCCCCTCAACAACCCCCCCCCCCCCCCCCCCCCCCCATCTAACCCTGGTTGGCCAAATGTACACACACATGCCACGTGGTTCTAAAAGTGGAGTTGCATTTTCTTGCAGGATGGCTGCACCACCACCCTGCGGCTGCCACGTTTTAAATAGAACCTGTGGCAGGTGGAGGTGCGTCGCTGCGCCATGTGGCAGCAGGGGGCGCTGCTCTGCGTGAGGGTCTCATTATTGTGGACATTATTAATAGAACTGTGGAGGGAAGGAGCACACGGAGGGAGAACTGCAGGATGCAGGCTGGTACTAGAGGAGGAGGTCGGCATGTAAGAGAACGCAGGAAAGGAGGCTAGAGGTGGAGGTGTAGGTGGAGGAGACCCTCGGGTTTGGGGGTGATTAATGAGGCGTCACAGTGGAGGTGAGAGCGGTGGTGAAGATCCAAAGCGACCTACATGAGTCAGTCATGGTTCTCCACCCCGGAGCACCCTAAACCACACCGCGGTACTACGACTGACTCTCCTCACCAACCTGCCGACAGGATCCCAAATCCCTCACTGTGTCCAGCACTGCAGCCTCTCTCTCTCTCTCTCCCTCCCACTCTGCCTCTCTCTACCCCCCACCCCCCACCCCCGGTCGCCGTGTGCCCAGCATCTGCTGTCTGTTCTCCGTCTCGTTCCCTTGGCAGCTCCGGACTCGCTGCTCCGTCGATCCGTTGCGGGTCAGCGGCGGTTCACACGCGTCCGGAGCGGCTGTTCATTAGCGAGTCCCTCTGGCCGTCGGCGGGGCGCCATCGAAACTCCGGGCGCCATCAAAATGCTGGGCGCCCAAACGCTGACAGCTTTCAGGAGTTTCACTTCAGACAGTTTAAATACGGGGAAATGGTGCGAGAGCGAGGGGGGGCGTGCACACTGCCATTCTCACCGGTTAGTTATTGGAGGGTGTAGGTCCTGAAGATGTAGATCACAGGGGTACAGATCCGGAGGGTGTAGGTCCCATCCAGGGGTACAGATCCGGAGGGTGTAGGTCCCATCCAGGGGTACAGTTCCGGAGGGTGTAGGTCCCATCCAGGGGTACAGGTCCAGAGTGTGTAGGTCCCATCCAGGGGTACAGGTCTGGAGGGTGTAGGTCCCATCCAGGGGTACAGGTCCAGAGTGTGTAGGTCCCATCCAGGGGTACAGGTCCAGAGTGTGTAGGTCCCATCCAGGGGTACAGGTCCAGAGTGTGTAGGTCCCATCCAGGGGTACAGGTCCAGAGTGTGTAGGTCCCATCCAGGGGTACAGGTCCAGAGTGTGTAGGTCCCATCCAGGGGTACAGGTCTGGAGGGTGTAGGTCCCATCCAGGGGTACAGGTCCAGAGGGTGTAGGTCCCATCCAGGGGTACAGGTCCCATTTGGGGGGGTACAGGTCCCAAGTGTACAGGTCTGGAGGGTGTAGGTCCCATCCAGGGGTACAGGTCCAGAGGGTGTAGGTCCCATCCAGGGGTACAGGTCCAGAGGGTGTAGGTCCCATCCAGGGGTACAGGTCCAGAGTGTGTAGGTCCCATCCAGGGGTACAGGTCTGGAGGGTGTAGGTCCCATCCAGGGGTACAGGTCCAGAGGGTGTAGGTCCCATCCAGGGGTACAGGTCCCATTTGGGGGGGTACAGGTCCCAAGTGTACAGGTCTGGAGGGTGTAGGTCCCATCCAGGGGTACAGGTCCAGAGGGTGTAGGTCCCATCCAGGGGTACAGGTCCCATTTGGGGGGGTACAGGTCCCAAGTGTACAGGTCCGGAGGGTGTAGGTCCCATCCAGGGGTACAGGTCCCATTTGGGGGGGTACAGGTCCCAAGTGTACAGGTCCGGAGGGTGTAGGTCCCATCCAGGGGTACAGGTCCCATTTGGGGGGGTACAGGTCCCAAGTGTACAGGTCCGGAGGGTGTAGGTCCCATCCAGGGGTACAGATCCCATTCGGGGGGTACAGGTCCTCAGGGTTACAGATCCGGAGGGTGTTCTGCAGTATTCTGCAGTAAGGCAGTAAGCGAGTGGGCACCACCACCCACTCCACCTGCCAGGTGGATGAGCTGCAGGTGCATCATGGGATATGTGGTTCTGAGAACGGAGGGTCGTTTGAGGGCACTGTGTTTCCTGTACAGTGTATAGTGCACCTAACAGGGGGGGGGGGGGTACTGCCGGCAGGTTGGTGAAGAGTGGCGGTCAGTACTTCACATGTTATACACACACACACACACACACACACACACACACACACACACACACACACACACACACACACTGACCCCTCTGCTCATGTCCAGATGGGACGTCCACTGTGAGACTAATGAAGGCTCTCTGGTGTCTGTCTCTCTTCCTCTTGCCGTCTTTTGATCCTCCTCGTTCTGCTGCTGCCTCCTGCCCCCCCTGCCACCTACTGCCCCCCCACCTCCCGCCCCTGACTGTTGCCATATTGTGCTGTTTTACCCCAACACACACACACACATATATATATACACACACACACACACACACACACAAGTTTTTTGGATTACTCAGCGAATGCAGCGTGTACACAGAACCGACCGGTTCCCAAATGGCATCCAACCCGTCCGTCCCAACGGTTTGGGACAGTGTGTGTGTGTGTGTGTGTGTGTGTGTGAGTATGAGTGAGATCAAAGGATGAGGGCCGGCAAACGAGAGCAGCGACCTGATACCGCTGACCTCCACCTCCCTCACTCCTCGTGTTCTCCCTCACGGAACGTGACAGATGTTCCCTGTGGGTCCGCATCCGATACTTCCCACAATCCCCGGCGTCCACGTCCCGCCCTCGGTCTGTGAGTCTCGCCGAAAATAAATAACGACGACAAAAAGTGTTTAAAGACGTCGCAACAGAGTCGCGAGGCGCCACCGCCGCTACACGAGTCAATTAGAGACGTCTCCCCACCCTCGCCTCCACTTTTGGAAATTATGCTAATGCTGGTTCGCAACGGGGGCAAGTGGTGTGTTCAGTCAGCTAATGAAGGTAATTAGTTGGAATTGGGTTAAACCGGCGCATTTCGAGCGTCTTCTCTCAGGCCTTCGAGAGCATAGAGGCTTACCGAGCGAATGCTGCGCCGCGCGTCTCCACCGGCCGCCACTAGGGGGAGCAGCCCGGGGGCCGAACGCGGCTCGGTCGCTGCATCATCCCAGAAAAAACAAAAAAAAAAAAATACACCTTAAGTAGTTTAGTATGTTCTCCCGATGGATGGGGCACGTCTGAGCGGAGGTGGGAGGTGGTGCTGCGGTCTATCCCGGCACTCGTTAAGCAACTGGACACTGTGGATATGAGGAGAACATGCATATTTACCACAGGACAATCGCTGAATCGCTGCCGATCTGGCACTGCAGACATGAGGAGAACATGCAAACTTACCACAGGCCGATCGCTGCCCATTTGTCACTGCAAACATGGAGGGGGGGGTGGGTTAAAGTCTATCCCGGCACTCGTTAAGCAGCAGGTCGATAAACACCGTGATTAAGGTTTCCAAGCTATTTGGCACTGTAGGCATGGGGAGAACATGCCAATTTACCACAGGAAGTTCGTTGTCCATTTGTCACTGCAGACATGGGGGGGTGGAGGGTTGGGGTGCATCGGGGGTGATGCTGCAGTCTATCCCGGCACTCGTGTATTTAAGTTTCCCAGCTATTTGGCACTGCAGACATGCCAACTTACCACAGACAGATCTGTCACTGCAGACAATGGGGGGTGCAGCCTATCCCGGCACTTAATGGGCTATATGCGGGTAAACACAGCCCACTTGTTAGTGCAGACACGGGGAGAACATGCAAACTTACCACGGGAATACTCCGCCTATTTGTGGGGGGTGGACTGTTTTTTCGTGATGGAGGGCAGTGGCGCTGACTCACCGTGCGCCGGCGCCGCCGTGCTTGCCGCCGTGCTTGCCGCCGTGCTTGCCGCCGTTAATGCCCGCCTCGGGCGCCCGGGATGCTCCGTCACGCCGGCTGAGGGGAGCCATTGACTTTTGAGGATGTCACCAAGAAGGATTGCGAGCGGCTCCTTTGTGCTCCGCCCGCATCCTCCGCCCGCGGCCTCCGCCGGTTCTAAAGGGCCGCAGAACGGCGGAACAGAAGCGCTATTTAAAGGTTGTCCGGCCCGAGGTCTCCGGGATAAAAACCCGGGCGAGCGCGCTCTGCAGCAGGAGAGCCGCCCCGATGGATGTGTTTTTTTTCGGGTTCGCAATCGGCATTCTGATTCATCCCGAAGGCTGTTTCCCCCCAAAGTGCTTGATGTTCATCATGAGAGACGTGTCCCAGTACATCCATCCCTATACATACCATAATAGTCTCTGACGCTCGTCCTCCACCCACACCCTCTCTCTCTCTCTCTCTCTCTCTCGCTCGATCCCTCGACCCGCCCGCCGCCTCCACCGCCGCCAAACATTTTTACAGAGTACCTCATCTGGAGGTTCCGCCGCGCTCCAAGTCGCCTCATTTTAAACGTGTCACTCACTTTTCAAAGGGCTGAAGAGAAATATGGCGGCGGCGTTGGCGGTGGTGGTGGAGGTGGTGGTGGCGCGGCGCGAACCGGCCGCGGGTCATAAAGCCAGTTCCCATTAGTCCCGCCGGCGCTGGCACTCTCCATCACAGGAGCAGAGCGGGTCACCTTCCGCCGTCTTCCTCGCACATCAGCGTTCCGCGTGACCGACCCGTGCCCCCCGCGCGGGCGCGGCGCCCCCGCCCGCCGTTTCGGCGCTCCTCTCTGGAGTGAATTACTGATGAATCTGTCAGCGCATTTATTAAAAACCAGGAGTCCATAAATCATTTATTGATCGGGGTGATGGGGGGTGGCGTGCGGGGGGGGGGGGCATGAATATTCATTAGGCGTCTGTGAATATTCAGGAGGTTGCCCCGCCTCGGGAGAGCGCGCCGTTCTGCGTCTGTACCGATATTATAATGTCATTTACAACTGTTATGAGGAGGTGGGTGGGTGGAGGTTGGAGGGGTTCCCATGCCCGTCCAGGGGGGAACGTTTGGGGCGGCAGGCGGATACACCCCGGACCGGGCGCCAATCCGTCACCGGGCGCACGGAACGAGAACCGATCCGTCCCTCCACCTCCTGCAATCTGTTTGGACTTAATTGCCCGTCACTAATTGGTGCTTTCCTCTCCGGCGGGCGGAGGTTCCGCTGATCTGCATGTGAAATGCGGTACTGCGGGGGAGGTCTGGGGCCGCCGTTCCGCCCCCTCCGTGGGTTGTTTACCGTGGGTGGATGGCCGGTTTCCTCCTACTGTAGTCGGGGCCCGCTGGCCCGGGCATAGTCATGAATATGCAGGAGGTGGTGGGCGACTCTGTCTTCGGGCAGGGAGGGAGGAACGCAGGAAGAGGAGTGGGGGGGGGGGGGGTGAGTTGAATAGGGTTAAACACTGTAATGTGTGTGTGGGTCTGAATGTGGTGTTCTGTGAGCTGTGGGGTGGGGGGGGATTCGGGTGGAGCAGGTGGAGGAACGGTCCGTTTGTTCTGTGCTGGGTTTAGTGGAGCAGCAGAGATGATGTAATGGAGGAGAAATCACTGAGAACATCCTGAGAGTGCGTTCAGGTGGAGAACATGCATGTACACACACACACGTGTATATACACACAAATACACATATACATGTACACACACATGTACTGCATATATACACACACACACATACATACACAAATGTGTATATACACATGTGCATACACACACAACTACACACATGTACGTACACACACACACACGCACATACATACATATACACACGTATGTACACATACGCACACATATACACACACACTCACACACACAACTACACACGTACGTACACACAGACGCACATACATACCTATAGACACGTATGTACACATACACACACACACACAACTACACACATGTACGTACACACACACACACGCACATACATACATATACACACATATGTACACATACGCACACATATACACACTCACACACACAACCACACACGTAGGTACACACAGACGCACATACATACATATAGACACGTATGTACACATACACACACAACTAAACACATGTATGTACACACACATATACATACACACATGTAGTACACACACACACACACATGTAGTACACACACACACATGTACGTACACACACACACACACATATACATACACATATGTAGTACACACACATACACATATGTACGTACACACATGTATGTACACACACATACATAGACACGTATGTACACATACACACATACACACACACACACAACTAAACACATGTATGTACACACACACATATACATACACACATGTAGTACACACACACACACACACACACATATACATACACACATGTAGTACACACACATACACATATGTACGTACACACATCTATGTACACACACATACATATAGACACGTATGTACACATACACACATACACACACACACACACAACTAAACACATGTATGTACACACACATATACATACACACATGTAGTACACACACACACACACACACACACACACACATACACATATGTACGTACACACATGTATGTACACACACACACACACACGTAGTACACACACATACACACATGTACGTACACACACATGTACACATACACACACACACATACATGTACACACACATACATATATGTACGCACTTATATATACTTACTCAAATTAATACATATACACACACAGACACAGAGCTGTCCTCCACCTCCCTCACTCTGTGTTCTGTGATGGAGGTGCTGGTTGTAGCGCAGCGAGGCCGTTGGTGTCGTTTGTGTATGAAAGCTAAGCGTTTCCCTCGTCAGAGGTGGTGTGTGTGTGTGTGTGTGTGTGTGTGTGTGTGTTGAACGGTCTGGTATCGGCTGACTGCAGAACGTCGGTGTGTGTTCTGTCGGGTCACACGGCGTGTACCTTCAGGTTCGGCGGCGGAGCCTGCAGTCGGCGTGCGTTAGCGGCTTAGTCACGGACGTCACGACGACGCGATTACAGCGTTTTAAACGAGTGTAAGTGAATCACGCTGAATCAGCAACGCAACGCCGTCACGCCACCTGCACACACACACACACACACACACACACACACACACACACACACACACACACACACACACACACACACAGGGTTCTGATCTGAGAACACACGGGTCTCCATACTCTGATTACTGACTGAGGTGAGGGGATTAAAATACACACACACACAAATACATATACATACAAATACACACACACATACAAATACACATACACAAACAAACACACACACATACAAATACACACACAAACACACATACACACACATACAAATACACACACAAACACACATACAAATACACACACGAACAGACAAACATACACACACACATACATACACACACTTACACATACACACACACACACACTCACACATACATACAAACACACAGAAATACAGAATACAGGTGCACACACACTCACACACATACTAAAACACATACACAAACACTCACACGGACATATACACACACACACACCCAAACACTAACAAAGATACACAAACATTCAAACACTCACACATAGAGACACAAACACACACACACACACACATACTCAAACACTAACACACACAGACACACAAACATTCAAAAACTCACACAGACACACACACACAGAGACACACACATGCACACTTTAGTGATCACACTAATGTGTTTTGGACAGATGCATGTCCTAGTTTTGGGGAAACAGTTTGGGGAAGGACCCTGTGTGTGTGTGTGTGTGTGTGTGTGTGTGTGTGTGTGTGTGTGTGTGTTTTTCACCTCTGACCTCTGGTGGGAAAATAACAAACGATGGAAGTGAGATGACCGTCTGGATTACAGCGTGAGTTTGAGGAGGGATTAGATTAGATTAACACAGAACACAGATCAGATGCACATGTCCGTCCCTCCTCCACCCGTCCCTCCTCCACCCGTCCCTCCTCCACCCGTCCCCCCGTCCCCGTCCCGGACCGTGTAATAGTTCTTTCTTCTCCCTCTTTTCATCTCCGTTTCCTCTCTGCCCGTGTTCTGCTCCTCCGTGCGTCTCACTCTACTGTTCCGCAGCCAGGAGGAGCCATCGGGGAACACGGGGGGCTGGAGGGGAGGGGGTGGATGAGTGGGATGAGGGGGTGAGGGGAGGTGGGGTGGGGGGGAGAGGGAGATTAATTGAGGTGGCTCTGTGCTGGGTGTTAGATATAGAGTTGCTGAATCAGGGACTTCACTCTATCTGCCTCATTCTTTTTGTTCTTGCTGCCCCTCCACCACCTCCACCTCCACCTCCACCTCCTCCACCTTCCCCCCAGACAGTCCGGTGTGTGTGTGGAAAAATAGGCCATGTTCTCTTTGTTAGCTTTGAATCAGACTCCACGCTTTGGTATGTTCTCCCCGGTTCAGTTGAAGGTTTACATGTAATGAAGCAGAAAAATTAATTCCGTCTATAATTCTTCATAATACACACACACTCTCTCACACACACACACACACAGACACTCACACACACACAGACACTCTCACACACAGACAGACTCACACACAGACACACTCTCACACACAGACACACTCTCACACACAGACACACTCTCACACACAGACACACTCTCACACACAGACACACTCTCACACACAGACACACTCTCACACACAGACACACTCTCACACACAGACAGGCTCACACACAGACAGGCTCACACACAGACAGGCTCACACACAGACAGACTCACACACACACACACACATCCATCTCATCATATGAACTCGGACTCTGATCCCGAATCCGCTCCTGGTTTTACCTCACTGATCAGATCTGCTCCCTCACTCTGCTCTCACCATGCTTCACACAGGACCTGAATCTCCCCCCACCACTGCTCTGTGTGTGTGTGTGTGTGTGTGTGTGTGTGTGTGTGTGTGTGTTTGTGTGTGTGTGTGTGTGTAACTGTTATGTTAAGTAAAGTTGAAACCTGAAAGATAACATTTGTAAGCGGTGGAGGTTTGTAGTTTGTGGAGGTGAGGATGGAGGAGGTGTGCAGGTGAGGATGGAGGAGAGGTCAGAGGAGGTTTGCCACTTAGAATGGAACATAGAGGTGTGGAACTTAGAATAGAGGAGGTGTGGAGGTGAGGCTGGAGGAGGTGTAGCGGTGAGGATGGAGGAGATGATGGAGGAGGTGTGGAACCGAGGATGGAGGAAGTGTGCAACTTAAAATGGAGGAGGTGTGGAACTTCGAATGGAGGAGGTGTGGAACTTCGAATGGAGGAGTTGTGGAGGTGAGGATGGAGGAGATGTGGAAGTTAGAAGGTGTGGAGGTACACATCCTGTCTCTCTCTCTCTCTCTCTCTGGTGCTCCAGCAGAGTCCACCTCTTGGGTTGATGTTGCCATGGCAACCAGAGGAGGGAGTGCTGCAGTGATGGAGAGAGGAGATGGAGGGTTTAACTCAGGAGTGTACTCTCTCTCTCTCACTCTCTCTCTCTCTCTCTCTCTCTCTCTCTCTCTCTGTCTCTCTCTCTCTCTCTCTCTCTCTCTCTAATTGACTTAACTTTCACTTCCTCGCTCGCTCTCTCTCTCTCTCGCTCTCTAATTGACTTAACTTTCACTTCCTCGCTCGCTCTCTCTCTCTCTCTTTCGTTAACTTTCTCGCCGTCTCACACCTAATCTAAAGGCGGAGGACGAGGACAGGCGGAGGACCACTGTGAAGCTGCAGCAGTATGACATCACTCGGGTTGAATCGGGATGTCGACTGTAATGTGAAACGTCTCTGTCTTCGGTCGGATCCCTGTTCCTTTGTTGATGTGTGTGTGTGTGTGTGGGGGGGGGGGTTCTCCGACTCGATGCGGTGCAGTTGCTGGTGGTGTTTCATTGGGTGTGTGTGGGAGGGGGGGTGCAACAAAGGTTCTCTGATCGCAGAACGTTTTGGAGCTTTATTCGCTGATGACTGTGGAACAGGGTCCGCGGTTTCTGACTTTCTGACCCCTGACCTCACGTCTGGCTCGAGGGCCCCGGGGCCCGACTGGGGACGGAACACAGTGACCCCTCTCTCTCTCTCTCTCTCTCTCTCTCTTCTCCGTCTGCGGCAGTCGGGCCCCGGCCCCCGCCCGTCAATGACTCCTCTTCATCCTCGCCCCCTCCGGCGCAGACAGCGGGGCCTGTCCCGGCCGTCCCGGCCCGACGCTCGTGTCTGCGTCGCTTCACGGTTCCGTCGAGGTTCTCCACTCCACAGAGGAGGCATTATCCGGGCGTTCCGCTCGGACCCGGATCAAAGCGCCGAGGGAATCTCCGGAATGTCGAGATCACCGCGGTCACCGGCGTGTCATTCGGGGGGCGGGACCTCCACCACCTCCGGCTGGCGTGCTGCTCCTCCTGGGTTCGTGATGGAGGTCATCGCACTGAGACCCAGGTCAGGGTTCTAAGGGGAGGTTCTCCATCACGGGAGGTTCCGTCGTTCGGCGGGTGGAGGTGGTTGCGCTCGCTGACATGGGTTCGAGTGTTTGAGGGAAGCTTCGTGTCGGGTGGAGGGTGCCGTGTACATGGCCGGAGGGAGGCGGCTGCGCGGCGCTGCCATCTGTCCACGTTCTAAACACCACCACCCGCAGAGCGCCGAGTCCTCCACCACATCTGTTAGATGGTGCTGCGGCACCCCCCCCTTTAAACTGACAGTCAGCTGAATACTACATCCTACACCCTATACCCTATACCCTATATCCTACACCCTAAACCCTATACCCTACATCCTGCATCCTACACCCTGCACCCTATACCCTATACCCTACATCCTGCACCCTACACCCTATTCCCTGCATCCTACACCCTGCACCCTATACCCTACATCCTACACCCTATACCCTACATCCTACACCCTGCACCCTATACCCTACATCCTGCACCCTACACCCTATTCCCTACATCCTACACCCTATATCCTACATCCTACACCCTGCACCCTATACCCTACATCCTACACCCTGCACCCTATACCCTACATCCTACACCCTACACCCTATTCCCTACATCCTACACCCTGCACCCTATACCCTACATCCTACACCCTGCACCCTATACCCTACACCCTGCACCCTATACCCTACATCCTACACCCTGCACCCTATACCCTGCACCCTATACCCTACATCCTACACCCTGCACCCTATACCCTACATCCTACACCCTGCACCCTATACCCTACATCCTGCACCCTACACCCTATTCCCTACTACCTACACCCTGCACCCTATACCCTACATCTTGCACCCTACACCCTATTCCCTACATCCTACACCCTACACCCTATACCCTACATCTTGCACCCTACACCCTATTCCCTACATCCTGCACCCTACACCCTATTCCCTACATCCTACACCCTGCACCCTATACCCTACATCTTGCACCCAACACCCAACATCCTACTCCCTACATCCTACACTCTACACCCTACATCCTATATACTACACCTTATAATGACCACTTTATATCCTATACCCTAGATCATACACCCCATATGCTACACCCTACACTCTAGATCATACACCCTATATCCTGCACCCTATATGCTACACCCTATATCCTACACCCTACAACCTAGATCTTACAGCCTAGATGTTACACCCTAGATCTTAAACCCTATATCCTACACCCTATATACTACACCCTACATCATACACCCTATATGCTACACCTTATATGATACACCCCACACCCTATATGCTATACCATATATTCTACACCTCATATGCCACACCCTATATGATGCACCCCACAAGTTGCACCCTATATAAACCCAGAATAAAGGTTGTTGTAGCAGAATAAAGGTTGCTCCTCAGACGCCTCCGCCCTGGTTTGGGTGGTGTTGAGAACCCGTGTCGGGTGGATGGAATGTGAGATGTAAACCATCAGCAGCACATGTTCTGGGATTGTTCTGCTGCTGTTTAATACACATCGCATGTTCATCCGTTCATCTGGAACTCGGGCGGCGCAGCGCGGCACAGCATGGCACGGCGTGGTGGCGCGCGGCTTGTCACTCGGGACGAAAATGCCTCTCAGCAATTAAATGTTGGCGCATTCTCCACCTGCAGCCGCGCTGTGTTCCGGAGCTCCCCCTGGTGCTCCGAGGGAGCGGCGCTGATCGGCATGATGAATATTCATGACCTCATTCAGATCAGTCTGATCACATGATCCACCACGTATCCATCAGCGTCTCTGTATGTCCTCACATGGCCACGGGACCACCACGGAACCCGCTCCTCCACCGGACGCACCACCCGGGGGCTCGTGGTTTATTAGGGGGGTGCTGGACTACAGCCAGGAAACTGGAGGTGCATGTGAATGTGTGGGTGGGTGTCCGTCTGTATGTGTGTGTGTGTTTGGGTGTCCGTCTATGTGTGTGTGTTAGTATGTGTAGCGCGGAACCTTCATGTATCGTGTGTGTGTGTGTATGTGTGTGTTCATGTGTGTGTGTGTGTGTTTGGGTGTGTGTCTGTATGTGTGTATATATATATGTATATATATATATATATATATATATATATATATATATATATATATATGTGTGTGTGTGTGTGTGTTTGTTTGGGTGTGTGTCTGTATGTGTGTGTGTGTGTTTGGGTGGCTCTAATCGGAATGATGTGATCCACCACCTAACAGCAAAAAGATCTCTCTCTCTCACTCTCTCTCACACACACACACACACACACACACACACATACACACACACATTATATGCATCACTACTACTAGCGTCATCGCTCTACGATCACATGTTGTAGCCTATCCCATCCGCGATCCCGAATGCCCCTTGTGCTCATTTGTGGTCGTGCAGGCGCTCTCGCGGTTCTCGCGGTTCCCCCGGGCCTGCAGCGAGTGCTGATGCAGAGTGGCAGCTCGCTGCTGTTCGGTGCCAACACCTTCCCCCCCGTGCCCCCCCCGTGCCCGCAAGCAGCTGTAATAGAACCTCGCACCCGCCGACAGACGTGTCACCGCGTTCCCCGCCTCACCGCCACCGAGGACCGCCGAGGCACCGCAAACGAGCGCCGCCGCTCTTCAAAACCACGTGTGCCGGCGACCCGTATCGCACCTCGCTTCCGGGAGAGGACGCCGCCGCGGGGGGAGGTACGGCGCGGTGCGTGAGGTTCGGCGACTCGGACACCGTTTTGATGAGGACCGGAATCGAGCCGGCGAGCGAACGGCGCGAGGTTCTCATTTGCATCCTGCTCTGCGCTGAGTGTGTGCGGTATGAGGTGGAGCGTGTGAGGTGGAGCATGTGTGGTATGAGGTGGAGTGTGTGAGGTGGAGCATGTGTGGTATGAGGTGGAGTGTGTGCGGTATGAGGTGGAGTGTGTGAGGTGGAGCGTGTGAGGTGGAGTGTGTGCGGTATGAGGTGGAGCGTGTGAGGTGGAGCATGTGTGGTATGAGGTGGAGTGTGTGCAGTATGAGGTGGAGTGTGAGGTGGAGCGTGTGAGGTGGAGTGTGTGCGGTATGAGGTGGAGCGTGTGAGGTGGAGTGTGTGCAGTATGAGGTGGAGTGTGAGGTGGAGCGTGTGAGGTGGAGTGTGTGCGGTATGAGGTGGAGCGTGTGAGGTGGAGTGTGTGCAGTATGAGGTGGAGTGTGAGGTGGAAGCACTGCGGGTGCGCGACACTGGCGCTGATCGGCTTGTTTACACATGCTCGCCACCTGAAAGGCGCTGAGCGGGCGTTCGGTGACATCACTGACACACACACACACACACACACACACACAGCGTCCCTGTAGCATGTTCTCCTCTGAGGTTGTTCCGCAGCTTGAAGGTCACGAGGAAGGCGTCCACCACCACCACGCTCCCTGTACACACCACCCTCGGCCACGTTCCGACCCCCGTGACCCCACGATGCTCCTCACAGCGCTCCCCTCTGGCCCCGGCGTGTACCGCCGTTGGTTCTGAGCGTGCGCCTCTCGCTTCGCACCGCGCCGCCGTACCCCCCCCCCCCCCCCCCCCGTTTAATCAGCGAAATAAAGATGTGAAGGTGAGTGGAATCAGAACCGCCGCGCGCGCCCAGAGGCGGAACGCCACGCAGACCGCGCCAACAACAACACGGCGACGGTTCTCCTGCCAAAACACACAGCGGGTGGGGGGGGGGGGGGTGTCCACGCACAGCGCCGCGAGAGCGTCCCCGCATGGCTGAGGGTCCGTCCATTAGAACACATACCGCTGCCCATCTGAAGGTTCCCGGTTCGAATCCCGACCTTGAGAGTCCATTCATCATCTTCATCTTAATCCTCTGCCAGGGGGCCTGAGGGGGGGGGGTGAGGGGGTGGTGGAGGTTCCCACAGCCCATCCAGGGGAGAACGTTTTTGGGGTTGGCACGGTGGCTTATTGGTTGGCATGTTCTCCTCTCAGTCCCGGGGGTCCAGGTTCGTATCCCAATCATGAGTGGAGTTTGCATGTTCTCCCCGTGTCCACATGGGCTTTCTCCGGTTTGGTCTCCCAAAAACAAGGATGAATTAGCTGCTCTAAATTGCCCCATCTAAATTGCCCCTACAATGTGAGGGAGTGTGTGCCCATCCTTCCTGCACGAAACTGTGTGCATGTTCTCCCCGTGTCCCTGTGTGTGTCCTCCGGGTTCTCTGGTTTTCTCTCACAGTCTAAAAGCATGCATTAAAGGTAAATTGAATGCTCTCAATTGCCCCTACATAGTGTGTGTGTTCCCAGTGATAGATCGGCGCCCTCTCCTGGGTGTCCAGTGCCCGAAAGGTACTCCCCTGGATGGGCACGGGGAATCCCCCACCTCCCCGAACCTACTCCTGAAAGCAGAAGATAATAAGATGAAGTGGGGGCAATTTACCTTGTTGGATTCAAGGTAAACTGGCTGCTCTAAATTGCCCCTACAATGTGAGGGAGTATGTGCCCACCCTTCCTGCACGAAACTGTTTGCATGTTCTCCCCGTGTCCCTGTGTGTCCTCCGGGTTCTCAGGTTTTCTATCACACTCTAAAAGCATGTATTAAAGGTAAATTGAATGCTCTAAATTGCCCCTACATAGTGTGTGTGTTCCCAGTGATAGATCGGCGCCCTCTCCTGGGTGTCCAGCGCCCGAAAGGTTCTCCCCCCCCCCCCCCACCTCCCCGAACCTACTCCCGAAAGCAGAAGATAATAAGATGAAGTGGGGGCAATTTACCTTGTTGGATTCAAGGTGAACTGGCTGCTCTAAATTGCCCCCACTTCATCTTATTATGTTCTGCTTTCGGGACCGGGGTCGCGGTGGGTTTTTGAGACTGTGAAAGCGCACGCGGACATGGGGAGAACATGCAAAATCCCCCGTGCCGAGAGACGGACGCTGAAGGCTGTCTGTAATAAAAGCGAGATCGCAGAGTTATAGCGCCATCTCTGCGCCGCCGATTGCAGGGGGTGGAGGGGGGCGGTTGTACCCCACATAGAACCGTGAGTGATGAATCTGGGCTGCCGGAACGGGCCGAGGGGGACGGCGGGACGGCGCTGGGGTCGTTTGTAATCGTAACGATGCGTCTGTTGCGGGTCTCGGACTTTCCGACGTTCCGCTTTGCGATTCATCACGACGCGGAGCACGTCCTCCACCCGGGTTCTGGTGGGGGTGCAGGGTGGGGTGTGGTGGATGAAAGCCTTAGAACCCGTGTTTTTCGGGCCGAGGCTGATGGTTTTAATCCTTCATCTTCTATACAAGTGGAGAACCTGCAAAAGCGGAGGTGAGATTGGGAGGGAGGGAGGGATGGAGGAGCCGCAGGTGGTGAGGGTGAGGAGGAGGGTGAGGAGATTGAAAACAGCGGCAGATGAGATCAGGTTCCAGACTGTGATGGAGGATGACTGGAGATTGAGATGGAGGCGGAGGAGGAGGATGATGAGGATGGGGAGGGACGTAGAAGACGGATGGTGGAGGGGTCAATGAGAAAGCGCCCGCTTGGTTATTGTGATTGAGAGGATGGAGGAGAGGGAACGCGCGCTCGCTCGAGAACCCGGAGTGAAGCTGTTTGTTCTGTGTAAGGTGGAGGCGCAGACTCCATTCAGAAAGGACTCCCTGGCTCCACCTGAGGATCGAACCCAAGACCTTCCCAGGTGTCTCACTGCAGCTTTACCGAAAGGAGGCTTGAGGTTCCGATCACCTCCTCTTCTAGAACGTTACCTCCTTGTTAGAAAGACCTCCTTGGCTCCACCTTAAATTCGAACCCAGGACCTCCTTGAAACCTACACCCTTCCCAGGTGTCTCACTGCAGCGCTACAGAAACCATGACGACACCAGGATTGAGGTTCCTATCACCTCTTCTAGAACGTTACCTCCTTCCTGTTAAAAGACCTCCTTGGCTCCACCTGGGAATGGAACCCAGGACCTCCTCAGATGTTCCGATCACCTCCTCTTCTAGAACGTTACCTCCTTCCTGTTGGAAAGGCCTCATTGGCTCCACCTGGGAATGGAACCCAGGACCTCCTCAGATGTTCCGATCACCTCCTCTTCTAGAACGTTACCTCCTTCCTGTTGGAAAGGCCTCCTTGGCTCCACCTGGGAATCGAACCCAGGACCTCCTCAGATGTCTCATTGCAGCCTCACCGAAACCATGACGACGCCAGGATTGAGGTTGCGGTCACCTTCTCTTCTAGAACGTAACCTCAATCCTGTCGGAAAGGCCTCCTTGGTTCCACCTGAAATTCGAACCCAGAATCTTCTCAGGTGTCTCACTGCTGCTTCACCGAAACCATGACGACACCAGGATTGAGGTTCCAATGACCTCCTCTTCTAGAACATTACCTCCATCCTGTTGGAAAGACCTCCTTGACCTCACCTGGGATTCGAACCTCCTTGAACCCTACATCGCTACTCAACACTCCTCAGACTTCTCAGGTGTCTCAGTGTAGCTTCACCGAAACAAGTCAACGCCAGGATTGAGGTTCCGATCACCTCTTCTAGAACATTACCTCCATCCTGTTGGAAAGGCCTCCTTGGCTCCACCTGGGAATGGAACCTAGGACCTCCTCAGATGTCTTACTGCAGCTTCACCGAAACCATGACACCACCAGGATTGAGGTTCCAATCACCTCCTCTTCCAGAACGTAACCTCAATCCTGTTGGAAAGGCTTCCATGGTTCCACATGAGAATCGAACCCAGGACCTCCTTGAACCCTACACTCCCTCAACACCCCTCACCCTTCTCAGGTGTCTCACTGCAGCTTCACTGAAACCATGACACCACCCGGTTTGAGGTTGCGGTCACCTCTTCTTCTAGAACGTTATCTCGTCCCCGTTAGACGTTCGGTCCCGTGGTCCGTCTACAGTGAGGACGTGTGAGGAGGTCAGACCTCAGACCCGTCGCTGCCTCAGTTCAGTCCTGAAACGTTCCTCTGCAGGGAGGCTGTCCGCCTCGTTCCACCAGGAGAACCTGACCTGGAATCTAAATGGAGGTGCGACACCCTCGCCTCGCTCCCTCCAGAGGGTTCTAACAGTTTGAGGGTGTGATCTCCACTCAGAGATGTGACAGCAGCACTCTGTCTCTGTGTCTGCTAATGCCCCTGTCCACGTCCCCGTGGACCAGCTGTCCATCCATCCATCCAACATCTATCCAACATCTATTCACCCGGCACCCATCCATCCTGCATCCACCCAGCACCCATCCATCCATCCAGCACCCAGCATCCACCCGGCATCCATCCATCCCACATCTAACCATCATTCAACTGACATCCACCTGCATCCAACATCCATCCAGCCCCCAGCATCCACCCGGCCCCCATCCAGCATCCAACATCCATCCAGCCCCCAGCATCCACCCGGCCTCCATCCAGCATCTATCCATCATCTATCCAACATCTATTCACCCGGCACCCATCCATCCTGCATCCACCCGGCATCCATTCATCCATCCAGCACCCAGCATCCACCCGTCATCCATCCATACCGCATCTAACCATCATTCAACTGACATCCACCCGCATTCAACATCCATCCAGCCCCCAGCATCCACCCGGCCTCCATCCATCCCGCATCTAACCATCATCCACCCGGCCTCCATCCAGCATCCAGTATCCATCCAGCCCCCAGCATCCACCCGGCATCCATCCAGTATCCATCCAACATCCATCCAGCCTCCAGCATCCACCGGGCCTCCATCCAGCATCCAATATCCATCCAGCCCCCAGCATCCACCCGGCCTCCATCCAGCATCCAACATCCATCCAGCCCCTAGCATCCACCCGGCCTCCATCCAGCATCCAGTATACATCCAGCACCCAGCATCCACCCGGCCTCCATCCAGTATCTATCCAGCATCCAACACCCATTCACTTGGCACCCATCCTGCATCCACCGTCCATCCAGCACCCGGCATCCATCCCACATCAACCCGGCTTCCATTCAGCATCCACCCGTCATCCTGCATCCACCCGTCATCCTGCATCCATCCGTCATCCTGCATCCATCCGTCTGCAGCATTTTAAACTGGTGCTGTAATGATCGTGAGCTCATGTTTAATTCCGATGGGGGTGTGTCCACCAAATATACACCCAGTGAGGTCAAGTCTCCCAACTCAATGATTAAGTTTCAGAGCAGAGGGCCCAAGACCCACGCCCCCTTAACCACCGAGGCTCAGGGGCCGTGCTGAAGGGCCCGCATTCTGAGGTTTTGTTGGACGGGTGCTTGGGATTCGAACCCCCAACGCTCAGACTGAAAGGTCGCCCGTCCGTCTCAGAGCAGACCCATCACACAGGAAGACTCCACCCACTCACCTGCACAGAGCAACACACACGGGAAGAACATGCCAAATCCAGCGCAGGTGGATGCCGGGTTCTGCGTATAGAGAACATCAGTCATAAACCGGTCATGAAATCTGATTAGGTGTCTCCTCCACAGGGTTCTGTCTGCGCACACACACACACAGACACACACACACACACACACACACACACACACACACACACTCACACTCTCACACACACACACTTGTTTTCCTGGACTCACGGTCAGACTCAGAGTGTTTCATTCACCTCCGTCTCAAACCCGGCAACCAGAACAAAACCTCCTCCTTCCGCCGCCACGTCCGCTCTCTGGGTGCCGTGTGCCCGCCGGAACACCGCTTTGCCCCCCCCACACCACCACCTCCACCCCCCCCCCCCCCAAATCGCTCATCAGCAGCTCAAATACCACGTTCTATCGACAGGTCGGCGTTCCCTGGAAACGGCCCGGGTAATGATTCCTTCCATACGGTTCTGCAGCCTCGGTTCCAACATGAGAAGTGGTCTTGGGCCCCCCGTCGCCCCCTGGTGGGGGGTGGGGAGTGGGGTGTTGAGGGGAGGGGGCGGTCGGTCGATGTTCTCCCAGCAATCGGATCAGAGTCGGCGTGGCGCGGCGGTCCGGAATCCTGTATTGTTGATCGACGTTCGTTTTTGTGGCTTAATGTGCGACACCTTCCACTGAGCCGCTGTGAGGGCGGGATCAGCCCTAACGCCCTAGATTAACGTCGCCTCCAGCGGAATATCAACCATCGCACGGCGAAGCTAAAAGGACGCTTATCCATCTGAGGAGGAATCAGCAGATCGTCTGAAACTGCACCATGCACCACAACCCACCACAACCCAACACACCACACCACAACCCAACACACCACACCACACCACATCACACCACAACCCAACACACCCCAACACACCACACCACATCACACCACAACCCAACACACCCCAACACACCACACCACATCACACCACAACCCAACACACCACATCACACCACAACTCAACACACCACACCCCACCCAAACACACCACACCCCACCCAAACACACCACACCCCAACACACCACACTCCAACACACCACAACCCAACACAACACACCACAATCCAACACACCACACTCCAACACACCACAACCCAACACAACACACCACAATCCAACACACCACACTCCAACACACCACAACCCAACACAACACACCACAATCCAACACACCACACCCCAACACACCACAACCCAACACACCACACCACATCACACCACAACCCAACACACCCAAACACACCACACCACATCACACCACAACCCAACACACCACACCACACCACATCACACCACAACCCAACACACCCAAACACACCACACCACATCACACCACAACCCAACACACCACACCACACCACATCACACCACAACCCAACACACCCTAACACACCACATCACACCACAACCCATCACACCACAACCCAACCCAACACACCACACCACACCACATCACACCACAACCCAACACACCACACCACACCACATCACACCACAACCCAACACACCCCAACACACCACATCACACCACAACCCAACACACCCCAACACACCACACCCCATCACACCACAACCCAACACACCACACCACAACCCAACACACCACACCACACCACATCACACCACAACCCAACACACCCCAACACACCACACCACATCACACCACAACCCAACACACCCCAACACACCACACCACATCACACCACAACCCAACACACCACATCACACCACAACTCAACACACCACACCCCACCCAAACACACCACACCCCACCCCAACACACCACACTCCAACACACCACACTCCAACACACCACAACCCAACACAACACACCACAATCCAACACACCACACCCCAACACACCACAACCCAACACACCACACCACATCACACCACAACCCAACACACCCAAACACACCACACCACATCACACCACAACCCAACACACCACACCACACCACATCACACCACAACCCAACACACCCTAACACACCACATCACACCACAACCCAACACACCACACCACACCACAACCCATCACACCACAACCCAACCCAACACACCACACCACACCACATCACACCACAACCCAACACACCACACCACACCACATCACACCACAACCCAACACACCCCAACACACCACATCACACCACAACCCAACACACCCCAACACACCACACCCCATCACACCACAACCCAACACACCACACCACACCGCATCACACCACAACCCAACACACCCCAACACATCACACCCCAACCCAACACACCCCAACACACCACACCACATCACACCACAACCCATCACAACCCAACACACCACACCACACTCCAACACACCACAACCCAACACAACACACCACAATCCAACACACCACACCCCAACAACACCACACCACACCCCAACACACCACACCACACCCCACCACACCACACCCCAACCCAACACACCACAACCCACCACACCACATCACACCCCAACACACCACAACACACCACACCCCAACACACCACACCCCACCCCAACACACCACACCCCACCCCAACACACCACACTCCAACCCAACACAACCCAACACAACATACCACAATCCACCACACCACAACACACCACACCACACCCCAACACGCTACAACACGCCCACCACAACCCAACACACAACACCCCATCCCACCCCAACACACCACACCCCAAAACACCACACCCCAACACACCACACCCCAACCCAACACACCACACCCCAACCCACCCCAACACACCACAATACACCACACCACACCTCAACCCACCACAACCCAACCCACCCCACCACAACCCACCCCACCACACCACACCAAACTGCACCGATGTGTGTTAACCACAGCGTCATGAGTCGAGGTGTTCAGGTGGAGTCATGTGTCTGTACTGACTTAATGAACCCTAGTGTGTGTGTGTGTGTATGGTGTGTAAATATGTGTGGTGCGTGTTGTTTATAGTGTCTGTGCATATTCATGTATGTGTGTGTGTCTGTAAATATGTGTGTGTAGTATAACTATATGTATGTAAATTGTGTGTTTGTGTGGTATGTGTGTGTATACTGTGTAAATGTGTGTGTGTTTTGTGTAGTGTGTGGGCATATATATATATATATATATATATATATATATATATATATATATATATATATATATATATATACATACACACAAATATATGCACACGCAAACACACTATACACAACACACACCACACAGACATATTTACACATATTTACTGTGTGTGTGTGTGTAGTGTGTGAAAATATATTTGTGAGTGTGTTGTCTTTGTGCATAGTGTGTAAATGGTGTGTGTATACTCTTGTGTGTGTGTGTGTGTGTGTGTGAGATGGACTCTGGGTTCGAACCCCCAACCTTCAGAACAACAGATACTGAGCCATCACCCCCCCCCCCCCCCCGCACACACACACACACACACACACACACACACACAGATGTTTGGTTGGTGTAATCAGTGTGCGGTACTCGTGGTGTTCTTCTCTGTACTTTAGAACCTGCTGCTCTCTCGTCCGTCCTGCTCTTTTGTTCTGTCCTCCTGGTTCTCTGTGTTCTCGGTGTCCTCGGCGTTCTCGGCGTTCTCTTTCAGGCTCGGCTGTGTTTTCGCTGACTGAAGTCTCCGGTTCAATCTGTCTTCTGGAGCTAACGATGGAGACGCAGGCGTCTCTCTTGAGATTGGCGCTTACACAGATAATCCGAAATCAATGCTCAGGACGGGCCGCGGGACCACAGCGCGCACTTGAAAGGGCGCCCGGCGCCGCCGGAAAGTTCCGGGAAATGCAGCATCATGGATTTCTCTGGAGTGGGGATTACACCGCCACCGTCTGCTTTTCATCCACATCTCTTCTGATGGAGTGCGTCGCCGTCCCCGCGTCCGGGGACTTAATTGGCTGCGATATCAAAGGCCGGCCAACGCGCATCCAATGACAGCGGTCGGGGTGGAGGCGGTGTG
>JAFMOC010000212.1:50000-57500 GCA_019802505.1 Corydoras sp. C115 | reverse complement strand
TGTGTGTATAAGTGTGTGTATGTGTGTGTGTGTATGAGTGTGTGTATGTATGTGTGTGTGTGTATGTATGTATGTGTATGTGTGTGTATGAGTGTGTGTATGTATGTGTATGTATGTGTGTGTGTATGTGTGTGTGTGTGTATGAGTGTGTGTATGTGTGTGTGTGTATGTGTGTGTGTGTATGAGTGTGTGTATGTATGTGTGTGTGTGTGTATGTATGTATGTGTATGTGTGTGTATGAGTGTGTGTATGTATGTGTGTGTGTATGTATGTATGTGTGTGTGTATGTGTGTATGTATGTGTGTGTGTGTGTCAATCAAGGCGACAGTGAGGTTCAAACCTGATCTATTAAAAGCAGGAGGCGCGGTTCTGTGGGTTCTGCAGGTTCTGTGGGTTCTGCAGATTCTGTAGGTTCTGCGGGTTCTTCAGATGTTCAGATGTAGAACTTCACGATCAGAAGAACAAACTGAAGGTCGGAACATCAAAGTCGTTTACGTTCTCCGGACTCCGGGGGGTTCTGCAATAAAGAAAAGGAAACAACGCGATTCCCAAGGTCCCGTCTCAGAATTGGGGCGCGGCGGCGCGGCACGTCCACGATGCTCAGAGACAGAGCGAGGGTTCCGCTGAGGAACCGGAGACGAGGACGGCCCTCATCAATCATCTCATTCTACAACAATTACCCTACTGCCCCAGTTACCCCGCGCCCTCATCTGCCTCCTGTTTGCTGCAAACACCTGGGGACATGTTCTCCTCTGGGGCAACACACACACACACACTGCAGACTGCTTTATTAATGTTCTGTCCTCCTGATGGACTACAATCTGTCTTTATGGAACTACAAAAGTCCCTTTAAGTTCTCTTCAGAGGACGGACCGGTGGAGCAGCGGGACTCGGCGCCGTAGACGTTGTTCTCTGGCGTTCATTTGCAGAACGCGCTGCTGGTTCCGTTTAAATAAATGATTCGGACGTCCAATTAAACCTGATGGATGTGCGCGGTGGGTGGAGGATCGTGAAGATACATACAGGAACATCAGGAGACATAGTCCACTGAAAGACAAGTCAACACTGTGTCAAGTGTAGTCTGTCCACTGTCTGTCCTCTGTCTGTCCCCTCTCGGTCCTCTGTCTGTCCACTGTCTGTCCCCATCTGTCCACTGTCTGTCCTCTGTCTGTCCCCATCTGTCCGCTGTCTGTCCACTGTCTGTCCCCATCTGTCCACTGTCTGTCCTCTGTCTGTCCCCATCTGTCCGCTGTCTGTCCACTTTCTGTCCCCATCTGTCCACTGTCTGTCTCCTGTCTGTCCACTATCTGTCCGCTGTCTGTCTCCTGTCTGTCCACTATCTGTCCGCTGTCTGTCTCCTGTCTGTCCACTGTTTGTCCTCTGTCTGTCCCCATCTGTCCACTGTCTGTCCTCTGTCTGTCCCCATCTGTCCGCTGTCTGTCTCCTGTCTGTCCCCATCTGTCCGCTGTCTGTCTCCTGTCTGTCCACTATCTGTCCACTGTCTGTCCCCATCTGTCCACTGTCTGTCCTCTGTCTGTCCCCATCTGTCCACTGTCTGTCCTCTGTCTGTCCCCATCTGTCCGCTGTCTGTCTCCTGTCTGTCCCCATCTGTCCGCTGTCTGTCTCCTGTCTGTCCACTATCTGTCCGCTGTCTGTCTCCTGTCTGTCCACTAACTGTCCGCTGTCTCCTCTCAGTCCCCTGTCTGTCCCAATCTGTCCTCTGTCTGTCCACTGTCTGCCATCTGTCCCCTCTCGATCCCATGTCTGTCTATTGTCTGTCTGCTGTTAATCTGCTGTCTGTCCACTGTCAGTCTGCTGTTCGTCCCCTCTCTGTCCCATGTCTGTACGCTGTCTGTCTGCTGTCTGTCCGCCGTCTGTCCCCTTTCCGTCCGCTCTGTCCTCCCGTGCGGGACCATCGTTTCTTCCCAGAACACAGCTCATGATAACATGTTCGCTGTCCTCGAGACACAGCGAGCGCAGAAGCAACGAGGGACAGTGCAGTACATGAGGAGAACCGCAGGCGAGAGTTAGGGGAACCGTGGGGCGGGTGGGGGTGGTGGTGGGGGTGTAGCGGGTGGTCCGCGGTGGTGGAGGCAGCGACGCTGTGATTCATTAACCTGATTGCTGGTGCTGAATCGGACTGGCAGTGGACGCCGAGGTCCCGCTGCGTCCCACAATCCCCCGCACAGCGGGAGCGCCAAGCCACCGCCGCCTCGGACCCGGTGTGTGTTTTAGTTCTAAACACCCCCCCCCCCCTCGCCCCCACCCCCACCCGAGACCCGGCGCCGAGTCATTCAGGGGATTTCATTATGAAGACGCGCCGCTGGAGACACATTTGAGTTTACATTAGGAATAAACAACATTTACACCTCGCAACCGACCCCACAATACTACAGCAGGGTGGGGGGGGGGGTGGACCGGGGCAGGGGGACCGGGGAGGAGGGTGGGGAGGGTCTGGGTCCCTCAGACAAAATGTTACACACTGCACCTTTAAAAGTTATAAAGTACATAACATCCAGCAGATCCTTACGTGTGTGTGTGTATATGTCTGTGTGTGTGTTTATGTGTGTGTGTGTGTGTGTGTGTCTGTGTATGTATTTGTGTGTGTGTGTGTGTGTGTGTGTGTGTGTGTCTGTGTATGTATTTATGTGTGTGTGTGTGTCTCTGTGTATGTATTTATGTATGTGTGTGTGTGTGTGTGTGTGTGTGTGTGTGTGTGTCTCTGTGTATGTATTTATGTGTGTGTGTGTGTGTGTGTGTCTGTGTATGTATTTATGTGTGTGTGTGTGTGTGTGTGTGTGTGTCTGTGTATGTATTTATGTATGTGTGTGTGTGTGTGTGTGTCTCTCTGTGTATGTATTTATGTATGTGTGTGTGTGTGTGTGTGTCTGTGTATGTATTTATGTATGTGTGTGTGTGTGTGTGTGTCTGTGTATGTATTTATGTATGTGTGTGTGTGTGTGTGTGTGTGTCTCTGTATGTATTTATGTATGTGTGTGTGTGTGTGTGTCTCTCTGTTTATGTATTTATGTATGTGTGTGTGTGTCTCTGTGTGTCTGTGTATGTATTTATGTATGTGTGTGTGTGTGTGTGTGTGTCTCTGTATGTATTTATGTATGTGTGTGTGTGTGTGTGTCTCTCTGTTTATGTATTTATGTATGTGTGTGTGTGTCTCTGTGTGTCTGTGTATGTATTTATGTATGTGTGTGTGTGTGTGTGTGTGTGTGTCTCTGTATGTATTTATGTATGTGTGTGTGTGTGTGTGTGTCTCTCTGTTTATGTATTTATGTATGTGTGTGTGTGTCTCTGTGTGTCTGTGTATGTATTTGTGTGTGTGTGTGTGTGTGTGTGTGTATGTATTTATGTATGTGTGTGTGTGTGTGTGTGTGTGTGTGTGTCTCTGTGTATGTGTTTATGTATGTGTGTGTGTGTGTGTGTGTGTGTGTCTGTGTATGTATTTATGTATGTATGTATGTGTGTGTGTGTGTCTCTCTGTGTATGTATTTATGTATGTGTGTGTGTGTCTCTGTGTGTCTGTGTATGTATTTATGTGTGTGTGTGTGTGTGTGTGTGTGTGTGTGTGTGTGTTGCTTCCGGGTGCACAGCAGTATCAGAGGCCGAGCTCAAATCCACTTAGCGTACAGAGCGGCTGACTTTACAAATAATTGCATTTTGCGTTCGGGCCCCTGAGGGTCTGCAGTGCTAAGCGGGCCCCGCGCCTCTCAAAGCCCCGGCTGACTGATGTGATGTCACAGTTCCGCAGTGTGTCTGCTGTTAGAACACTTTTCCCGTCGGCTCTTAAAAGGCCGGATTAGACACGCCGGCGATATGTTAACCTGCTTTCACACGTTCACGGTGGTGGTGGTGGTGGTGGTGCGGTGGTGAGGTGAGGTTGAGGTTGGATGAGGCAGCGCCAGGTGTGCACCGGCAACACCAAACTCATTAAATAAATAAAGAACAAAACAAAAGAACAGGCACCTACCGCCGCTAGGGGGCGCCCCTGCTCATCCTGGACACTGGAAGCTTACACCGCCCTTCAATGCAATGGGCAGCGACGGCTTCCAGGGTTCTCCGTAATGTGTGGAGAACGTGGAGCCGAGTAGCGTCCCACTCCTCCACGCCGGATTCACCGTCCATCCTCGTGCTCACGGTGACCGACGGCCGTCACTGTACGCTGACGGGTCATTCATCAAAATGACGCCGGAGCTCGGGGAGGAGGGTGCGAGGGTCCTGTCTGGATGAGGTCATCACAGACGATGACCTCATCGCGGTCCGTCTCGGGGCGCGGGTTCCGTCCCGTCGGAGTGTTTGTTAGTTCTGTTGACCTGGTGTAGTTGGCTGTTCTCAGTAGGGGGCGCCGCCGTGGACAGATTCAGTAGTTTGACCTGGTTGCTTCTCCACCCTGCAGCTGACGCGGGTTCCAGTGGAGGCGTGCGAGCAGTACTCATCCTGCACCAAGTGCCTGGGCTCCGGAGATCCTCACTGTGGCTGGTGTGTTCTGCACAGCGTGTGAGTACCGCACACACACACACACACACACACACACCAAAAAAAACAGGTGTCATTTGGGTGGTGGATTGTCGCGCTGAGGGGGTTTGAGTGCAGCAGTGCTACTGTCATTTCATTTCTCCACCTCGGTGACACTGCTGGGATAGGATATAATGCACCCACCACTCTGCCCTCTGGTGGTTCTGTTGGGGTTCGAGTACACAGTGCGTTCCGTAGAACACAAACTGAGTTTCACCGTGTAATAATGTCTAATCTTTTGGATTAGATTAAATTATTTGAGGTAGACATGTAGGTGCCGCCTCCGTAGCAGATGGAGAAGTCTGGAAGGTGGAGGCTGTGGGCCCTCAGGAGCCGCCGGGAACATTTCCCACATCACCCTGAATTGAATTGGAATCTCATCAAGGTGTGAATGCCCAGGAGGTAGCGCTGTGTGTGTGTGTGTGTGCACCCCTAATAAAAGTTGTTTGTTCAAGAAAATGCTATTAAAAGGCAACAACTCCGGGGTAGAGACAAATAAAAGGAGACGAATCATAGAAGAAAAAATGTCAGGGGTGGAGACAAATAAAAGGAGATTAATCACAGAAGAAAAAATGTCAGGGGTGGAGACGAATTAAAGCAGAAAACGTCAGGGCTGGAGACGAATTAGAAAAAACGTCACGGGTGGAGACGAATTAAAGGAAGAAAAAAAACGTCAGGGGTGGAGAAGAATTAAAGCAGAAAGTGTTAGGGCTGGGGACGAATTAGAGAAAACGTCAGGGGTGGAGACGAATTAAAGAAAAAAAAATGTCGGGTTGAGACGAATTATATTCTAAACGTGAAAAGGTTCATGTCGGTTCAGTGGTTTGAACAAGGTCCCTAACTCCGATACTGCACCCCTAATAAAAGTTGTTTGTTCGAGGAAATACTATTAAAAGGCAACAAATCAGGGGTGTAGACGAATTCTAGAAGAAAAAATATCTGGGGTGGAGCCAAATTAAAGAAAAAAACGTCAGGGGTGGAGACGAATTATAGACGGATTAAAGAAGAAAAGTCAGAGGTGATGACTTAAAGGAAACAAATCAGGAAAACATGAAGACAAGGATATGCTGGAGATGATGAACAAGAGAAAGCTATATTTTAAATGTGGAAAGCATCTTTCAAGGGAAACATTAAAGGAGAAAAATTGGAGACGAAAGGAGGACGGATAGATCAAGGAAGATGAAACAGGAGAGCAGTGTAAGCTGAAGGAGACGAAGCAGGGAAGGATATGTGAATAGAGACAAATCTTGGAAATCTGTATTAAAGGTGACAAATCAGAGGATGCGTTGGAAGAGACGAATCAAGGACGGTTAAGCAAATCTGTAAAATATGTCAGAAGAGATGATGAGGAGGAGACGAATCAAAGAAGGTTCTGTTGGAGGCACCGAATCAGGGGGGAATGTGTTTAAGGAGACGAATCGTTTAAACTATGTTACAATCGAAAAAAGAGTTCCACGGGGAAGACGATTTAGAGAAGGTTACATTAAAGGAGACAAATCAGAGACGAATACGTCAAAGAAAAGGAACCTGCTAAGTGAATACATTAAAGGTAACAAATTAGAGAAGTACAAGTTGGAGACAAATCAGGTAAAAATAAAGTAATGTGCATTAAAGGTGATGAATCAAAGGACACATTGTCGGAGACGAATTAGAGGAGGATGTATTGCAGCTGATGAATCAGAGAAGGATGTGTTTAAGAAGACACATCGGTAAAAAATATGTCAAAAGAGATGAATTGGAAAGGATACCTGGATGGAGACGAATGAGAAGGGTATAAAAAAAGGAGATAAATCTGAGAAGAATGCGTTTAATGGAGACGAATCACGAAAATGATACAATAATGGAGACGAATCTTGGAAATCTGTGTAAAACGTGACAAATCGGAGGATGTGTTGGAGGAGACGAATCAAGGAAGGTCAAATTGGAGGTAATTTATCAGGGAAGGATGTGTTTATGGAGACGAATCAGTAAAAATATGTCAAAAGAGATTAACCTGAAAAGATACCATGATGGAGACGAATTAGAGAAGGCTATATTAACAGAAATGAATCAGGAAAGGAAACATCAAAGGAATCTGAGAAGTGTATACATTCAAGATAAATCAGAGGAAGATACGTTAAAGGAGACGAATCGGAAGAGTTTATATCAAAGGAGACGAATCGGAGAAGGTTACATTAAAGGAGACAACTCAGAGGAGGTTACATCAAAGGAGTAGAATCAGAGGAGGATACTTTAAAGGAGACGAATCAGAGGTTACATCAAAGGAGACGACTCGGAGGAGGATACATTAAAGGAGACGACTCGGAGGTAACATCAAAGGAGACGAATCGGAGGAGGATACTTTAAAGGAGAAACTCGGAGGTTACATGAAAGGAGACGACGTAGAGGAGGATACATCACATGAAACAGTGAGGAGGTTACATCAAAGGAGACGAATCGGAGGAGGATATGCTGAAGGAGACGACTCAGAGGAGGTAACATCAATGGAGACGACGTAGAGGAGGATACTTTAAAGGAGACGACTCGGAGGAGGTAACATCAAAGGAGACGAATATAAGGAGGATATGTAAATGGAGACATCTTAGAGGGGGATACATCAAAGGAGACGAATCGGAGGAGGATAAGTTAAAGGAGATGAATCCAAAAAGGAGACGACGACAGAGGAGAAAAGGTTCCACCGAAGGAGACGAATCAGTGACGGGTGAGTTGAGGGAGACGAATCGGAGGAGGAAACGTCGAAGGAGACGAATCGGATAAAGAATGAATTGTCCGTTATAATGAATAAACAATGAGGACGTCTTTATCGTGATGCTGACGGAGGTTCCAGTTACTGACGGGACAGGACTCAGTCGGATTGGGGCGGGGCCTCAGCACATTAGGACTGAGGTCGTATAAGTCCCCCCCCCCTCACACCACGGCTCCCCCTGTTGTTGAGTGCATTAAAAGGTGGAGGTGAGAGTGGAACCTAAAATC
>JAFMOC010000212.1:22500-45000 GCA_019802505.1 Corydoras sp. C115 | reverse complement strand
GTCCTCCCGCTGTGTTCCGTTCTCATGGAAACGAGGAGACGTGTTCTAACGTTGGGGGGGGGCGGGGGGTTCGCCTTCCCGTAAATACATCCGTGTCATTTCGTTCCGCGGGACGAATCGGAATAACGATGTGGAAACGACGCCGTCGCTCCTGACAGCCGGGAGAACCGAGTGAGGCTAATGGGAGATGATGTAGTCGGAGTTCCGATGCCTTCATTCCGCCTGCGTGTAAACAAACAAGGAAAACAGTTAATGCTGCGTTATCACACCGGCACCGGGTTTGATTCTCTGGGTGGAGAATCGTGGGAAGAACATGCAAAATGCCCGTAGTGATACCCGCATCCACCACCCAAATGATACCCGCATCCACCACCCAAATGATACCCGCATCCACCACCCTAATGAAACCTGCATCCACCACCCTAATGAAACCCGCATCCACCACCCTAATGAAACCCGCATCCACCACCCTAATGAATCCTGCATCCACCACCCTAATGAAACCCGCATCCACCACCCTAATGAAACCCGCATCCACCACCCTAATGAAACCCGCATCCACCACCCTAATGAATCCTGCATCCACCACCCTAATGAAACCCGCATCCACCACCCTAATGAAACCTGCATCCACCACCCTAATGAAACCTGCATCCACCACCCTAATGAAACCCGCATCCACCACCCTAATGAAACCTGCATCCACCACCCTAATGAAACCTGCATCCACCACCCTAATGAAACCCGCATCCACCACCCTAATGAAACCTGCATCCACCACCCTAATGAAACCTGCATCCACCACCCTAATGAAACCCGCATCCACCACCCTAATGAAACCCGCATCCACCACCCTAATGAAACCCGCATCCACCACCCTAATGAAACCTGCATCCACCACCCTAATGAAACCCGCATCCACCACCCTAATGAAACCCGCATCCACCACCCTAATGAAACCCACATCCACCAACCTAATGAAACCCACATCCACCACCCTAATGATACCCGCATCCACAACCCTAATGAAACCCGCATGCACCACCCTAATGAAACCCACATCCACCACCCAAATGATACCCGAATCCACCACCCAAATGATACCTGCATCCACCACCCTAATGAAACCCGCATCCACCACCCTAATGAAACCCACATCCACCAACCTAATGAAACCTGCATCCACCACCCTAATGAAACCCACATCCACCAACCTAATGAAACCTGCATCCACCACCCAAATGATACCCGAATCCACCACCCAAATGATACCTGCATCCACCACCCTAATGATACCCGAATCCACCACCCAAATGATACCTGCATCCACCACCCTAATGATACCTGCATCCACCACCCTAATGATACCCGAATCCACAACCCTAATGAAACCCGCATCCACCACCCTAATGAAACCCGCATCCACCACCCTAATGAAACCCACATCCACCACCCAAATGATACCTGCATCCACCACCCTAATGAAACCCGCATCCACCACCCTAATGAATCCTGCATCCACCACCCTAATGAAACCCGCATCCACCACCCTAATGAAACCTGCATCCACCACCCTAATGAAACCTGCATCCACCACCCTAATGAAACCCGCATCCACCACCCTAATGAAACCTGCATCCACCACCCTAATGAACTGCATCCACCACCCTAATGAAACCCGCATCCACCACCCTAATGAAACCCGCATCCACCACCCTAATGAAACCTGCATCCACCACCCTAATGAAACCCGCATCCACCACCCTAATGAAACCTGCATCCACCACCCTAATGAAACCTGCATCCACACCCTAATGAAACCCGCATCCACCACCCTAATGAAACCTGCATCCACCACCCTAATGAAACCTGCATCCACCACCCTAATGAAACCCGCATCCACCACCCTAATGAAACCCGCATCCACCACCCTAATGAAACCCGCATCCACCACCCTAATGAAACCCGCATCCACCACCCTAATGAAACCCGCATCCACCACCCTAATGAAACCCACATCCACCAACCTAATGAAACCCACATCCACCACCCTAATGATACCCGCATCCACAACCCTAATGAAACCCGCATGCACCACCCTAATGAAACCCACATCCACCACCCAAATGATACCCGAATCCACCACCCAAATGATACCTGCATCCACCACCCTAATGAAACCCGCATCCACCACCCTAATGAAACCCACATCCACCAACCTAATGAAACCTGCATCCACCACCCTAATGAAACCCACATCCACCAACCTAATGAAACCTGCATCCACCACCCAAATGATACCCGAATCCACCACCCAAATGATACCTGCATCCACCACCCTAATGATACCCGAATCCACCACCCAAATGATACCTGCATCCACCACCCTAATGATACCTGCATCCACCACCCTAATGATACCCGAATCCACAACCCTAATGAAACCCGCATCCACCACCCTAATGAAACCCGCATCCACCACCCTAATGAAACCCACATCCACCAACCTAATGAAACCTGCATCCACCACCCAAATGATACCCGAATCCACCACCCAAATGATACCTGCATCCACCACCCTAATGATACCCGAATCCACCACCCTAATGAAACCTGCATCCACCACCCAAATGATACCCGAATCCACCACCCAAATGATACCTGCATCCACCACCCTAATGAAACCCGCATCCACCACCCTAATGAAACCCGCATCCACCACCCTAATGAATCCTGCATCCACCACCCTAATGAAACCCGCATCCACCACCCTAATGAAACCTGCATCCACCACCCTAATGAAACCCGCATCCACCACCCTAATGAAACCCGCATCCACCACCCTAATGAATCCTGCATCCACCACCCTAATGAAACCCGCATCCACCACCCTAATGAAACCTGCATCCACCACCCTAATGAAACCTGCATCCACCACCCTAATGAAACCCGCATCCACCACCCTAATGAAACCTGCATCCACTACCCTAATGAAACCTGCATCCACCAACCTAATGAAACCTGCATCCACCACCCTAATGAAACCTGCATCCACCACCCTAATGAAACCTGCATCCACCACCCTAATGAAACCCGCATCCACCACCCTAATGAAACCCGCATCCACCACCCTAATGAAATCCGCATCCACCAACCTAATGAAACCTGCATCCACCACCCTAATGAAACCCACATCCACCAACCTAATGAAACCCACATCCACCAACCTAATGAAACCCACATCCACCACCCAAATGATACCCGCATCCACCACCCAAATGATACCTGCATCCACCACCCTAATGAAACCCGCATCCACCACCCTAATGAAACCCGCATCCACCACCCTAATGAAACCTGCATCCACCAACCTAATGAAACCTGCATCCACCACCCTAATGAAACCCACATCCACCAACCTAATGAAACCTGCATCCACCACCCAAATGATACCCGAATCCACCACCCAAATGATACCTGCATCCACCACCCTAATGATACCTGCATCCACCACCCTAATGATACCTGCATCCACCACCCAAATGATACCTGCATCCACCACCCTAATGATACCCGAATCCACCACCCAAATGATACCTGCATCCACCACCCTAATGATACCTGCATCCACCACCCTAATGATACCCGAATCCACAACCCTAATGAAACCCGCATCCACCACCCTAATGAAACCCGCATCCACCACCCTAATGAAACCCACATCCACCACCCTAATGAAACCTGCATCCACCACCCTAATGAAACCTGCATCCACCACCCTAATGATACTTGTTCTGTGATGGTCCTGGGAACCAATAGGGGACGAATAAACGCGCACATACGTGTGCGATGAACATACTAACGCGCTGACGGAGCTTTAGACGTCGATTAGCTACAGTTGCGAGGACGCGAGGCGGTAGCGTCTGCCCGTGGCGGATGAATTATAAAAAGCGTAAACACATCTGTCAGCCTTTCAATGAGCGCGGCGCCGCAGCAGGTACGAGCGTAATGAGGATCGGGTTTGGTATTAATGTTAAGTGATTGGAATGAGGCTCATCGAGGTGCTTAATCACGCCTCGCGGCGGGGTGGTGGTGCGGCGGGGTGGTGGTGCGGCGGGGTGGTGGGGTTGGTGGCGCGACGGGTCGGGTGGGCGAGCCAGGCGCCAGTCGGCGGCGGACAGGAGCGCTGGCTTGAGAGGAAAAGAACATGCTCCCGGAGTGATGGGGGCGTCGGGATGGAACTGTGGCCTGTCCCGTCACCGTGATCGGTGGCAAGGCGGAGCGCGCTACACGACTCGGCAGAGCCACTCCTGTCAGGCGACTGTCACCCGGATGCCCACGGAGCCGGGGAGGGGGGGGGCGGGGGGGGCACACGGGGCGACCTGTCACCGACTGACAGACCATGAACTCGACTTGACAGGTGAGACTGACACGGTGGGGGGGTGGGGGGGTGCAGAGAGGCGTATATATAAACTTGGACACGCCCCCTGAGGGCTGTACGTCGCTGGAATTATGCAGATGTATGTAAATGAGGGCGGGCGGTGGGGTTGTTTGTCGGTGGTTGCGACACCGGCGCGGTTCTTGCCCCTCTGTGTTCCCGGGATCAAAGACATCAAAGGGAACTGTGAGGTCACATAAAAGGCAATTTGGCAGCGTCTCCCCCGGCATCGGTTTCCGACCGCGGGACCCTGAGATCTGCCCCCCCCCACCCCTCCGTGCATGCTGGTATTAGATAGTGAGGGTCAACTGCAGACGGACCCCCCGCGGGACGGTGAGCGCTTGGCAGGCTGGGTTGGCAGAGACGGCCCGACGCGGGGACGGCGTCTTTATTTGGACGCGTGCCGCTCAGACATGCAAATGATGCGGTTCACACCGCGATCTGGAACCCGAGCCGTCTGCTGACAGAGCGCCCGCTGAGAGATCCTCCACCCGGTGTTCTGGGACGGCGGAACCCGATCCTGTGGATCTTCCGGTTGCCAGGCTCTAATTTTAGAGGATCGATCGTCGTCATGGTGACCGGCGTGACCCACAGGTCCTCTGTAAGGACAGGGACACAGATAGACTCAGAACAACCTCACCACCACCCTAATGATACATTCATCCACCACCCTAATGATACCCGCATCCACCACCCTAATGATGCATTCATCCACCACCCTAATGATACAAGCATCCACCACCCTAATGATACCTACATCCACCACCCTACAGTAATGATACCCGCATCCACCACCCTAATGATACCCGCATCCACCATCTTAATGATACGTACATCAACCACCCTAGTGATACTCACATCTACCACCCTAATGATACCTGCATCCACCAGCCTAATGATACCTGCATCCACCACCCTACAGTAATGATACCCGCATCCACCACCCTAATGATACCCGCATCCACCATCTTAATGATACTTACCTACATCCACCAGCCTAATGATACCTGCATCCACCACCCTACAGTAATGATACCCGCATCCACCACCCTAATGATACCCGCATCCACCATCTTAATGATACTTACCTACATCCACCACCCTAATGATACCTGCATCCACCACCCTAATGATACCCGCATCCACCCTCTTAATGATACCTACATCAACCACCCTAATGATACCTGCATCTACCATCTTAATGATACCTGAATCCACCACCCTAATGATACCTGCATCCACCATCTTAATGATACCTACATCCACCACCCTGCAGTAATGATACCTACATCCACCACCCTACAGTAATGATACCCGCATCCACCACCCTAATGATACCCGCATCCACCATCTTAATGATACCTACATCAACCACCTTAATGATACCCGCATCCACTATCTTAATGATACCTACATCAACCACCCTAATGATACCTACATCAACCACCTTAATGATACCTGCATCCACCATCTTAATGATACCTGCATCCACCACCCTAATAGCAATGATACCTGGAGACACTAGGGCTGTCCACTCTTGCTGGGGGAGGGGGTGGGGGGTTTGTTTAAGGTATAGTTTTTCTTTAGACTTATTCCTCCACCTTTTCTCCATACGCCTCCAGCTCGGGTTGGACGCTCCTGTTTATTTCCACCGCAGCCCTGATAACTTCAGATCAGACCGTTAATCCGGTCCGATAGCAACGGCGCCGATATGCTCCCGCGCAGCACATCAGAACCCCCCTCCACCCGCTCCCCTCCGCTCGCTCGGCGCTGCCCTCTGACTGAGAGCTCCATCAGGTCCTGCGGCGGCGCTAATCGTTTCATCTGCATGTCAGCGCCACGGCTGGATGAATTAATAATAATAAAAAATAAGTATTAAACGCACCTTTGGGTGGCGCGCGGCGGACGGGCGTCCTGACAGACGGCGGATATAATATGTCGGGTCTTTGATCACATCTGGGGGGGGGCACGCTGTTGGAAGAGGCAGATAAATCATTTAATATATACTGTGTCCCCAGATGCAGCTAGGCTGCGGGGGGAGGGGGGGACCGGCGGGGGCCGCGGTGGTGGCGGCGTACACACGAGATGAGACGACTTACTCCAGCTTGGATCTGACAGCTGCTGAAATTGCATGGCGAGTTTATTTTGCTTTCATGGTTTCATAACGGATGAGGCCCGTGGTTGGAGGGGGGGGGTGCGGGGTCAGGGTGCGAGGTGGCCGTCACAGTATGAGGGTGCCGTCACAGTGCCAGGAGGCCGTCAGGGTACGAGGAGGCTGTCCGTGTGTGAGGTCACAGTGCCAGGAGGCCGTCAGGGTACGAGGAGGCTGTCCGTGTGTGAGGTCACAGTGCCAGGAGGCCGTCAGGGTACGAGGAGGCTGTCCGTGTGTGAGGTCACAGTGCCAGGAGCCCATCAGGGTACGAGGAGGCTGTCCGTGTGTGAGGTCACAGTGCCAGGAGGCCGTCAGGGTACGAGGAGGCTGTCCGTGTGTGAGGTCACAGTGCCAGGAGGCCGTCAGGGTACGAGGAGGCTGTCCGTGTGTGAGGTCACAGTGCCAGGAGGCCGTCAGGGTACGAGGAGGCTGTCCGTGTGTGAGGTCACAGTGCCAGGAGACCATCAGGGTACGAGGAGGCTGTCCGTGTGTGAGGTCACAGTGCCAGGAGGCCGTCAGGGTATGAGGAGGCTGTCCGTGTGTGAGGTTACAGTGCAAGGAGGCCCTCAGGGTAGGAGGAGGAAGAGAGAGGAGGCTGTCTGGGTGTGAGGCCAGGGTGTGAGGAGGTTGTCTGGAGCGAGGTCAGGGTACGAGGAGGTGGCCAGACTGTAAGAAGCCCGTTTAGGTGTGAGGTCAGGGTACGAGGAGGTAGTCAGAGTGCAAGGAGGCCGTCCGGGTATAAGGTCAGGGTGTAAGGAGGCTGTCAGGGTACAAGGAGGTTGTCTGGAGCGAGGTCAGGGTACGAGGAGGTGGCCAAGACTGTAAGAAGCCCATCTGGGTGTGAGGTCAGGGTACGAGGAGGCTGTCTGGAGCAAGGTCAGGGTACAAGGAGGTGGTCAGAGTGCAAGGAGGCCGTCCAGGTGCAAGGTCAGGGTACAAGGAGGTGGTCAGGGTTTGAGGCCAGGGTATGAGGAGGTGGTCAGGGTGTGAGTCCAGGGTACGAGGAGGTCGTTAGAGTGTGAAAGCCCATCTGGGTGCAAGAAGGCTATCTGGGTGCGAAGTCAGGGTACAAGGAGGTGGCCAGACTGTAAGAAGCCCATCTGGGTGTGAGGTCAGGGTACAAGGAGGCTGTCTGGAGCGAGGTCAGGGTGTGAGGAGGCTGTCAGGGTACAAGGAGGCCGTCCGGGTGCAAGGTCAGGGTACAAGGAGGTGGCCAGACTGTAAGAAGCCCATCTGGGTGTGAGGTCAGGGTGTGAGGAGGCTATCAGGGTACAAGGAGGCCGTCCGGGTGCAAGGTCAGGGTACAAGGAGGTGGCCAGACTGTAAGAAGCCCATCTGGGTGTGAGGTCAGGGTGTGAGGAGGCTGTCAGGGTACAAGGAGGCTGTCTGGAGCAAGGTCAGTGTACAAGGAGGTGGCCAGACTGTAAGAAGCCCATCTGGGTGTGAGGTCAGGGTGTGAGGAGGCTGTCTGGAGCGAGATCAAGGGTATGAGGAGGTGGTCAGAGTGCAAAGTCAGGGTACAAGGAGGTGGCCAGACTGTAAGAAGCCCATCTGGGTGTGAGGTCAGTGTGTGAGGAGGCTGTCTGGAGCAAGGTCAAGGGTATGAGGAGGTGGTCAGAGTGCAAAGTCAGGGTACAAGGAGGTGGCCAGACTGTAAGAAGCCCATCTGGGTGTGAGGTCAGGGTACAAGGAGGCTGTCTGGAGCGAGGTCAGGGTGTGAGGAGGCTGTCAGGGTACAAGGAGGCCGTCCGGGTGCAAGGTCAGGGTACAAGGAGGTGGCCAGACTGTAAGAAGCCCATCTGAGTGTGAGGAGGCTGTCAGGGTACAAGGAGGCCGTCCGGGTGCAAGGTCAGGGTACAAGGAGGTGGCCAGACTGTAAGAAGCCCATCTGGGTGTGAGGTCAGGGTGTGAGGAGGCTGTCAGGGTACAAGGAGGCTGTCTGGAGCAAGGTCAGTGTACAAGGAGGTGGCCAGACTGTAAGAAGCCCATCTGGGTGTGAGGTCAGGGTGTGAGGAGGCTGTCTGGAGCGAGGTCAAGGGTATGAGGAGGTGGTCAGAGTGCAAAGTCAGGGTACAAGGAGGTGGCCAGACTGTAAGAAGCCCATCTGGGTGTGAGGTCAGGGTGTGAGGAGGCTGTCTGGAGCAAGGTCAAGGGTATGAGGAGGTGGTCAGAGTGCAAAGTCAGGGTACAAGGAGGTGGCCAGACTGTTAGAAGCCCATCTGGGTGTGAGGTCAGGGTGTGAGGAGGCTGTCTGGAGCGAGGTCAAGGGTATGAGGAGGTGACCAGAATGCAAGGAGGCTGTCTGAGTGTGAGGTCAGGGTGTGAGGAGGCTGTCTGGGTGAAAGAAGGCCATCCAGGTGTGAGGTCAGGGTATGAGGAGGAGGTGCGGGGTCAGGACACGAGGAGGCCATCAGGGTGCGGGATACGCAGGAGGCGTGAACGATCTACAGCAGAGTCAGATAGGCTGAGGAGCAACAGCCTCATCAGCAGTTCTTGCCTTCACGGTTTCTGATACTTTTAAGGAAACAGCGGGACCCGCTCCTGAGACCGAAACCACAGACGGCACTCCTCCTGTACCCTCCCAAAACCCCATCCACCCCTATACCCCCTCCCCTCCCACCCCCCGCTCCGATGTCCGTGCTGCTGCGGAAACTCGTTACAGCCGAATAATTTACTGGATCAGCAGCGGGACGTGAGACTCACCTGGTGATTGGCCGAACAAAAGCCCCGGCGTCTGATTAAAAGCCCCGGGAGCAGGTCTGAGTGAAGGGGGGGGCAATTGTTGCTCCTTAAATCTCCTTCATCCCGTCGCTTTCATTGCGAGTAGATTACAGCGTTCCTTTAAGTCCCGCCGAGTTCTTTGCTCTAGGCTGCTTAACGTGACAATGCTCTCTCTCTCTCTCTCTCTCTCTCTCTCTCTCTCGTTCTCTCTCGCTCGCTCTCTCTCTCACTCGCTCTCTCTCTCACTCGCTCTCTCTCTCTCGCTCTCTCTCTCTCTCTCTGTCTCACTCTCTCTGTCTCTCTCTCTCTCACGGTTCCTTTATCTTCTCTCTCTCTCTCTTTCTCTCTCTCTCTCTCTCGGTTCCTTTATCTTCTCTCTGTGCCTCATGAAAAGCTTCAGAGCGAGGTTTCAGAGCGAGGTTTCAGAACGTTCCCAAACAGACGAGAAGGTAATAAAAGCGGAACCCTCGTTCGGTTCTCCCGGCGTACGCCGCCGCTCTCCGGTGATTTGTCGTTAATTGCTGTGGAACTTTCAGAGAACTCGCCGGAGATTAAAACCCGGGAAGTGGCAGCTGAGTGGCAGGCGGCGGGTTCTGAGGAGATGAGCGTCGGCAGAACGCGGAACCCTCACGGAACCCTGTTTATATAAGAGATGTATTTATTAATGGAACGGTCACAACGGTTTGGAAACACAAAGGATCTTACGGTTCTAGGTTCCAGATTTACCACCAGAGGGCGCTTTTTTGAACATGGCGCACATTGACATGTTCTCCATGTTCGTGCCGGAGACATGGGGGACGGGACGGGACGGAGCTGCCTTAAGGAACCTTTAACAAATGGTCACAACGGTTTGGAAACACAAATGAACTTACGGTTCTAGATTCCAGGTACAGATTTACCACCAGAGGGCGCTTTTTCGAACTTGGCGCACATTGACATGTTCTCCATATTCGTGCCGGAGACTTGGGGGGGGGGGCAGACGGAGCTTCCCACAGTCCAAAAACATGGATCAATTCTCCCAATTGCCCCATATAGAGAATGAGTGAGGCGTCCTGTCCTGGGTGTATCTGCCCAGCACCCGAAACGTTCCTGGATGGTCATGGGGAACCCCCCTCCCCCCCAAATTAAGGAACCCTGAACAAACGGTCACAACGGTTTGTAAACACTTCCATTTGCCACTTGGGCCAAAATTAACCTACGGTTTTAGATCCCAGGTACAGATTTACCACCAGGAGGCGCATTTTTGAACATGAGGGCATGCCCATACGTGATTGGCTGAATCGTCCGTGTGTAATAATCACAGATCCGTCCAACTTTTTCAACTTTTATTAATTAATTAATTAATGTATTTGTGTATTCTGCAGGTGCACCAGGAAGGAGCGCTGTGCGAGGTCCGCCGAGCCGCGCCGCTTCACCTCGGACGTCAAACAGTGCGTCCGGCTGAGCGTCCACCCCAGCAACATATCGGTCACCCAGTACAGCGTGACGGTGAGTGCACCCCACCCCACCCCAAAACACCCCACCTTAAAAAACACCGTGGAATTCCCAAAAAGACAACCGCGGCCTGAGAAACAACCCAGAGTGGACCAGGCCCCGGTGGCCCCACGCCCGTCCACCCGTCCTCCGTCCTCGCGGAGCAGCCCGATGGCGTCGATTGAATTATACGCAGATGTTTAATTTAATATTCATTAAGAACGTTCCGCGTTCTCCGCGCGCTGATTGAGTTAAATCATTAAAGTCAGCCGTCCAGCTGCTACCCCCCAAAACGATGCCGGAGGGCGCCGCTGAGCTGTTCCGCGCCGTGGGGACCCCTCCCCCCCCGGCGGGTCGCGATGAGGGGACAGAGAAACCAGGACGTGCTTTATGTCCCGCTGCGTCCTTAACTGCGCTAAGTGTATGGAAATGAAGTGGGAACATCAAAGAGATCGTTAAAGTGCATATCGTTAATGCACCCCCCCACCCCCCCGAGTCGTCACCCATAACGAGCGTTTATTAGATCATCGGACTCCGGGGTTCTGTTACGATGCATCTATAAAACACGTGACGGAGCGTGTTGATGCTCCGTTTTCATTCTGTAAAGCTGCTTTGTGACAATGTACTGTTGTAAAAAGCGCTATATAAATAAATTACTTGACTTGACTTGACTTGGGTCTCATCTGAGAACCAGAATGAGAACCTCCAGGGGAGGGGGGGCAACTGAGGGGGGGGCCCTCTGGTGGGGATGTTTTCCATTTTCATTACATGGGAGGCAAACGCAGTCCCTCTGCTCTGATTGGGTAAAGCTGTAGTCATGCGAGGCTCTGATTAGCCGTGTCTGTGAATGGGGGCGGGGACAGGTGTTTTTTCGTTGGGGTTGATGGCTGCACACCTCGACTGCTTACATACCCCACCCTGAACTAGCACCAATCACTGACATCATCCACATTCATCCACGTCACCCAACTGCCCCCCTCACCCAACAACCCATGCCGCCTCACTGCCCATGTCACCCCACTGCCCCATCACCCCACTGACCATGTCATCCCACTGCCTTGTCACCCAAATGCCCCATCATCCCACTGCCCCATCATCACACTGACCATGTCATCCCACTGCCTTGTCACCCAAATGCCCCATCATCCCACTGCCCCATCATCACACTGACCATGTCATCCCACTGCCTTGTCATCCAACTGCCCCATCATCCCACTGACCATGTCATCCCACTGCCTTGTCACCCAAATGCCCCATCATCCCACTGCTCCATCACCCCACTGACCATGTCATCCCACTGCCTTGTCATCCAACTGCCCCATCATCCCACTGACCATGTCATCCCACTGACCATGTCATCCCACTGCCTTGTCACCCAAATGCCCCGTCACCCAAATGCCCACATCACCCCACTGCCCACTTAACCCAACTGCCCACATCACCCCACTGATCACGTCGCCCCAATACCCATGTCATCCAACTGCCCCCGTCACCCCACTGCCCCCATCACCAAAGCGAAGTTTAATTAAAAAAACAACAAACTCTTTCCAGTGGGCGCCAGATTGGAGTTGGTATGTTCTCCCCATATCCGAGTTGCGATATTGTCCTCCAGTCTCAGTCCTCCATCCGGCAGACACCGAAATACAACCCCCTGCCCCCCCCCCCACCCACCCACCCACAACGTGAGTACAAATGATGGCAGCGTGAATCTGAAAATCTGCCCCGTCACCCCACTGCCCCTCTGCGGTCAGACGGCACTGTAAGTCCGTTCGACGGGGGCGCTCCGTGCGATGCTGCTTCTTACAAATCGAGTCTGAGAGCTCATGTTGGCGCGGCGCGGCTCCCCCTGATGGATGGGTGAGGGCGGAGTCTCGGTCTGGCGGATGGGAGATGGAATCAGAGTCATAATTATGCTGATTAGACAAACCCGACGCCAATTTGCCCTCGCGATGAGGACGGCTGAGCGATGCGGGTGGAGGAAGACGACTGGAATAGGACCGGGATAGGCTGTAAAATGACTATAATCCAGACGTAGAGACGGAGCGGCGTCCTCGCCGTGCTGTATAATCTCACTTCTGTTGATTTTGTTTGTTTTCAGTTTAGAATCCATTCTTACTACAACCCCCCAACCCCCCCCCCCCACCTACAACTGCACAACCCTCCTACACACCCCCACACGCCCCCCCACCCCACACACACACACCTGTATATACACATTCAGTACAGGTTGAAGAATCCGTGTCAGTACGCACATTTTAATAAATGGTGGGGGGGGAATGTAGTGATTAGCATGTTCTCCTCTCAGCACTAGGGATTCCCGGTTCGAATCCCCATCTGGGTGGAGGTTCCATGTTCTCCCCGTGTCCGCGTGGGTTTCCTCCGGGTTCTCCAGTTTCCTCCCACAGTCCAAAAAACATGGATAAAGGTCAATTTTGCATTCTCCAAATTGCCCCATATAGAGAGTGTGTGTGTGTGTGTGTGTGTGTGTACGGTGATACACATTGTCCTGGGTGTATCTGCCCAGCGCCCGAAACGTTCTCCCCTAAAAGGGCATGGAGAACCTGCCCCCCGTTCTCCGGTTTCCTCCCACACTCCAAAAACATGGATTCAAGGTGAATTGGTTGCTTTAAATTGCCCTTATACAGTGTCAGTGTGTGCCCAGTGATAGATTGGCACCCTGTCCTGGGTGTATTTGTGCCCGAAACATCCCTTGAATGGGCATGGGGAACTCGTTCTCCAGGTTCTCCAGTTTCTCCAGTTTTCTCCCACAGCCCAGCCAAAAGATGGATTCAAGGTGAATCGGCTGCTTTAAATTGCCCCTATATAGTGTGAGTGAGTGTGTGCCCAGTGATGGAATGCCACCCTGTCCTGGTTGTATCTGCTCAGCAGCCGAAACCTTTTCCCCTGAACGGCCACAGGGAACCCCTCCCCCCTCTGGGTTCTCTGGTTTCCTCCCACACTCCTAAAACCTGTATTCAAGGTGTATCTTTTGCTTTTAATTGCCCCTATAAAGTGTGTGGGTGTCTGTAGGTGTGTTCTCAGTTATAACATATCCCGAAATATATGGGAGATCCATTGATCGCCCATGCCCCCCCCCCCACGCACATGACCATAATAGGTTGTGACATCACAATCTGATTGGTGGAGACCTCTCACATCACTACATTACATTGCTCTGTCCTTTGTTCTACCACCAGGAGTGTCCATTAGAGGTCACTGTGGACTGGCTGTGAGCAAGTCTCATCCCAGGCCGCCCACTCGTCTGACGCGGTGACGCTCCAGTGTGAAGCGAAGCTGCCGTCAGGCGGTCGCTCTGCCGTCGACGTCCAATCGAACACCGGAGCCTGGCCGCCGCCGCCGCCGCGCGAGTCGACTTGTAAATAACATTTACTCCACCGTGGTGCAATAATCACCGTCCTCCCGCCCGCCGCCCGAACCCGAGCGCCTTTAATACACCGCCACCCTGTTTTCCGCTCCGCCGTTACGATGTTATTTTAACTCTAATCGAATTCTTCTGGCACCTTTATTTCTGAGAGCACGGCGGCGGAGGCGCGGCGGCGGCAGCCGCGGCGTGCGACTTGGATTTTAATCTAGGAATGAAATAAATCAAGCAAACAGAAGCTCAATCACCCGGAGGACGTGACGGCGTGACGGCCTCCGTCGCTCTGTCGCTTTCATATCCACTCCGGCGAGCACCTGGGTTCACCCGCTCTCCGCGTAATTGCAGGACTCCGCGGCTCTCGGAACCGGAGACCAGATTAAATCCTAGCGAGCAGCCCGGCCCGCTGGGGGGGGGGGGCTGACGTCACCTGCCAGCGAGTATCTAAGTTCATGTAATTTATTTCTAGAGCGTTGTTGTTATTTTTATTTTTTTTTTTACAATCGTACGTCGTCACTACGCAGCTTTACAGAGTTCATTAAAGAAGCGACAGCGGCAAGGCAAAACCCCCCCCCCGCTGTGTTGTTATTTTAAGGAAGAAACCTGGTGAGGACCCATGCTCATTGGCCATGAGCATCAACAGTGTAGAACAGCCACGTACAGATTGTGTGGTGATCATGTGACCCGTCCATCCATCCATTATCTTCGGCTTTATCCTCTACTAGGGTCGCGGGGAGGGGGGATCCAGGGGAGAACGTTTCGGAGCTGGACAGGGCGCCAATCTATCGCTGGGCACACACTCACTCACACACACACACTCTATATGGGGCAATTTAGAGAATTCAATTCACCTTGAATCCATGTTTTTTGGACTGTGGGAGGAAACCGGAGAACCCGGAGGAAACCCACGCGGACACGGGGAGAGCATGCAAACTCCACTTAGATGGGGATTCGAACCGGGAATCCCCAGCGCTGAGAGGAGAACATGCTAAACCACTAAGCCACCGTACAGCCCTACAGTTTATATTCATCCATCATCTTCCGCTTTGTCCTCTATTTTAAAAAGACGCTTAAATGGAGGTTTCTATTTGATCTGATGGAGGCAACGGACCCTCGGGGGGGTTGTTTGTGATGGGATGATCTGCCCCAGCGTGGCTCTGAAAGCCCACCGTTTTGATGGCATATTGCCCCTCGGGCGGGGGGGACGGGTCAGTGTGACATAAGCAAGGAAGCGAGATGAAGAGATCAAAATGTTTAAATGTGAATAAAGCATCGCTCTGTATTATACACTGAAAAGGTCAGTGTGTGTGTGTGTGTGTGTGTGTGTGTGAGAGAGAGAGAGAGAGAGAGGAGAGAGAGAGGGCAAATATCTGGGTCATCCCTATCTGATGATTGGATTTGTCCTCTCTATTGATTTTTCTGTTTTGCTTTTTGTATTAAGCAGCACCACCACCCCCCACCTCCACCCCCCGCCACCTCTACCACCCCCCGCCACCTCTACCACCCCCACCACCCAAGGGCAGAGAGAATAAAATACAGAAATTATATCTCTAATCTTTCAATCTTGGGTGTGTGTGTATACACACACACACACACACACACACACACACACACACACTTAGCATACAGATGGACTTTGTATTTCTACAATAACACTCTGTTCTCTGATGATCAGGACCCCCACAGAGCAGGTTTTTAGGGTGGTGGAGCATTCCCAGTACTGCAGTGATGGTGGCCTGGTGGTGGTGGTGGTGGTGGTGGTGGTGTGTGTGTGTGTGTGTGTGTGTGTGTGTGTGTGTGTTTTGTGTTCGTTCCTATACATACTCTGTTAGTCCTCTTTACTCTGTTCTCTGATGATCAGGACCAGGTTTTTAGGGTGGTGGAGCACAGTGGCCTTGTGGTGGTGTGTGTTTGTGTGTGTGTGTGTGTGTGTGTGTGTGTGTTCCTCTACATACTTTGTCAGTCCCCTTTACTCTGTTCTCTGATAATCAGGACCCCCACAGAGACAGTGTTATTCGGGTGGTGGAGCATTTCTGAGTACTACAGTGAGAGTGGCCTGTTGGTGTTGTGCAGTGATTGGTGTGTGTGTGTGTGTTCTTCTACACACTCTTTTAGTCCCCTTTAATCTGATCAGGACGCCCAAAGAGCAGCTGTTATTAGGGTGGTGGAACATTCTCAGTACTGCAGTGATGGTGGCCTGGTGGTGGTGTGTGGTGATTGGTGTGTGTGTGTTTCCCTACATACTCTGCCAGTACCCTTCACCCTGTTCTCTGATGATCAGATATTATTAGGGTGGTGGAGCATTCTCAGTACTACAGGGAGACTGACATGGTGGTGGTGTTAGTGTGTGTGTTGTGATGCCGGTGTTTAAATACCCTGTATGCACTCACTATACACTCTATTACACACTTTCACCTCACTGCTCCCCCATGTGGATGTGGGTCACCTGCTGCTGCATAGTGCGCCACCTACAGGACGCGGAACCTCAATCCACTGCTGGTTTAAGGTTCTGCGTCCTGTAGCATCATACGGCACAACAATCCCTAACACATCACAGACTGCGAATGAGGCACCACCCGAATAACACGGGAACATGGTGGTGGTGGTGGTGCTGAGGTTGCTCCTCTATATGGCGGGTGGAGCTGAAACATATAGCGTGGGTGTGGCCGCAGGACGTGGTGTGTGTGTGTGTGTATACCCTTCTGTTGACTGACTCTCCCCCCCCCGCCACTCCCCCCGCAGCTCGTCCTGGAGGCGCACAACGTTCCCGAACTGTCCGCCGGCGTGAACTGCACCTTCGAGGACCTCGCCGAGGTGGACGGCGCGGTGGAGGGCAATCGCGTCACCTGCAGCTCGCCCGCCGAAAAGGAGGTCCCACGCATCGTGGTGGATCAAGGTGAGCACGGCGGGCTCTCGAACCCGGATACCTCACTGGAATGTCACTTCACGAAAGGCGGAGGGTAATGAAATTAGGGTGTGGCGTCGGGGTGGTGGCGTCAGCGCGCCGCTCCGTCGGTTCTCATCCTGGTTCTCGCCGGCGTCCTGACCGAGGGGAAGATAAACACGCTGCAGCGACGTCGAGCAGCAGAACCCTGCGCGTGTCTTCATCAGTCACGCGGGAATGTATCGGGATAGGACGGCGTGCCCGGGGCCCCTGGGAAGGTGCATTTACACACGGAGAGATAAGGGGTGGAGAGAGAGAGAGAGATGCCCCCCCTCCCCAACCCCGTCGGTTTTGCTCTGGTTGGTTAAGTCCTGGACGAGGGGAACGTGCTCACATCTGGACAGCTGTCATGAAGAATACCTCGTCCTGCCGCAGCGTGAGGGTGATGAAGACGCTCATGTGACTGAACGAACGAGGAACAGGGAGACGAAACAGGGGCCCGGATCAGACCATATCTACCCTGATTGGGAACCATATCCAGGTGGATGGAACCATATGGAGGATCATATGTTGAGCCTATTAGGGTCTGATGACGGTCCTATGAGGATCTTATAATGACCTCTTGAGGGACCTATGATGTTTTATGAGGGTCTTATGATGATTTTATTAGGATCTTATAATGCTCTCTTGAGGGTCCTATGATGGTTTATGGGGGTCTTATGATGATTTTATAAGGGTCTTATGATGATCTTATGAGGGTCCTATGATGGTTTATGAGGGTCTTATGATGATCTTATAAGGGTCATTAAATGGTCTTAAAGGGTCCTATGAGGATCTGATGACCGTCTTATAAGGATCTTCTTATCGTCTTATGATCTTATTATGGTGTTATGATGATCTTATGATGATTTTATGAGTGTCTTATGATGAACTTATGAGGGTCCTATGATGATCTTTTGAGTGTGTTATGATGATCTTATGAGTGTGTTATGATGATCTTATGAGTGTGTTATGATGATCTTATGATGGCCTTATGATGGTCTAATGAGTGTCTAATGATGATCTTATGAGGGTGTTATGATGATCTTATGATGGTCTAATGAGTGTCTAATGATGATCTTATGAGGGTGTTATGAGGATGTTATGATGATCTTATGAGGGTGTTATGATGATCTTATGAGGGTCTTATGAGGATCTTATGAGTGTGTTATGATGATCTTATGAAGGCCTTATGATGGTCTAATGAGTGTCTAATGATCTTATGAGGGTGTTATGAGGATGTTATGATGATCTTATGAGGGTCTTATGAGGGTGTTATGATGATCTTATGAGGGTCTTATGAGTGTCTAATGATAATCTTATGAGGGTCTTTTGATGATCTTATGAGGGTCTTATGTGCCTCCTGATGATGAGGAGAATGCAGTGTGGCGGGTCTGATCTGAACACGTAAGGAAACGAAGAAGGTCATGTATTAACTTCCAAATTCCTTCACGTCCGCTCATCCCTCAGTGTCATGGTAACCATACGTGCCCTGGGTGACTCATTAGGGTGACACACTCTATGAGTTGTGTAGGATTCTCACACACACACACACACACACACACACCCCACACACACACACACATATGCACAGTGGAGATACCAGCCATCAAGGTAACATTTAGGTGGACTAATTAGGACAGATTCTTTGTCAGCTACACTCTCGGGTGATTGATGAATGATTCCCTCTTTGTTGAGAAAGAAAGAAAGACAGGAGTGGGGGGGTGGGGGGCAGGGAGGCAGTGAGAGGTAAGGAAGAGGAGGTAGATAGTGGGAGCGAATAAGGGAAGGAGATAAAGACAGAAAACAAGAGAGGGTGACAAAGCCGGCAGCGCGTCCTCAGAGAGCGTCCGGCTCGCTGAATTAAACATGAGCTTCTTCATTAGCTCCGACAAAAGAACGCTGGAGCTGCTTTTGTGCCACCCATTCATCACCTTGTTCAAGTCCCGCAGTCTCCTAATCTCCCTTGTTTTTAAGAGAAAGGACCTCTGAGAGAACCACGCGCTGATGGTTCATATTCATGGATCTGAGGTGGAACCCAACGCAGTGCAGACGAGCTCCACCCCACAGGCCTGCAACGCAGTCCCACAATGGAGCCCTCTGAGAACTTCCGTCTGTCTGTCTGGTGGGTGAGGTGAGGGAGACACGGCCAGTCGAGAAGGGTCTTATGATGGTCCTATGAGAGTCCTATGAGGGTCTTATGAGGGTTCTATGAGGTTGTTATGGCCTCATATGTCCTATGGGAGTCTTATGAGGCTCCTATCATTGTCTTATCATGGTCTTAAAAGTGTTCTATGAGGGTCCTATGATGATCTTATGAGGGTTCTATGATTGTCTTATGATGGACTTAAAAGTGTTCTATGATGGTCTTATGAAGGTCTTATGATGGTCCTAAGATGGTCTTATGATGGTTCTATGAGGGTCTTATGATGGCCCTAAGATGGTCCTAAGATGGTCTTATGAGGGTTCTATGAGGGTTCTATGGGAGTATTATTATGGTCCATATGATTGTCATATGATTATCTTAAAAGTGTTCTATGAGGGTCTTTTGAGGGTTCTTTGATCGTCTTCTGATGGTCTTAAAGTGTTCTATGAGGGTCTTATGATGGTCTTATAATGGTCTTGAGAGGCTCTTATAATGGTCCTATGAGTCTTATGATGGTCCTATGAGGATCTTATGATGGTCTTATGATGGTCCTATGTGGTTCTTATGATGGTCCTATGAGGATCTTATGATGGTCCTATGAGTCTTATGATGGTCCTATGAGGATCTTATGATGGTCCTATGTGACGTTCCTCTTTTTTCAGGAGACCACCAGATCGTCCAGCTCTACCTCAAATCCAAGGAAACGGGTTTGGCCTTCGCCAACACCAACTTCGTCTTCTACAACTGCAGCGTGCACAAGTCGTGAGTATTCAGCGCACTGTCGGACCCTCTCATCCCCCCCCACCCTTCCATTCCGTGAGTCCTGTAACCCCACGACCCCCTGCTCTTTCCCAGGTGCCTGTCCTGTGTGGGGAGTCCATACCAGTGCCACTGGTGCAAGTACCGTCACATCTGCACCCACGACCCACGCAGCTGCTCGTTTCAGGAGGGGCGGGTCAAGCAGCCGGAGGTGAGTCTCCCCAATTTATCGAACCGTGGACCTTCAGGTCGCCGGGCTGGTTCCTTAACCACAAGCCAGTGATTGCCCCAAAGTCAGGTGGTCGAGTGGGTCGATAGTACTGGCGCTGGTTCTCTGGCTGAAGGTTCCGCAGCAGATTCGTCAGATTAATGAGACATGAGATTTGTGTTCCGATTCAGTGAGTCAGTGAGTCAGTGAGTCGCGACTCATGACTCCCTGTACGGTCACGTCCGATCGCACTCCATCGACTCTGTTCGTCCGATCCAACGTTCCGATCCGACTCTGCCGCTGGAGCCAGACTCCCAAACCAGAGACGGAACATCTGTTAATGACATTCGGATCGTTTGTTCAGGTTCCGCTGTTTCAGAACAGAGTGTTACGTCGGGGTGACGAGGTTCCTGATGTGGGCAATATTAAAATAACTTAAATTAGTTATTATTATTATTATTACTTTTATTATTATTATTATTATTATTATTATTATTATTATTATTATTATTATTATTATTAATATTATTATTATTGTTGTAATTACTATTATTATTATTGTTAGTATTATTATTATTATTGTTATTATTGTTATTGTTATTATTATTATTATTATTATTATTATTATTATTCTTGTGGGTCCAATTTGCATTTGCTCTTCGTTTATTGGGTCCCCGCCCACTTTTACAGCCTAGCCCCTCACACCCGTCTCCAGATGTGCATTCCTCATTATGCGATCACATCTGCCTCCCTAAGATTAGGCTGTTCCAGGCTGTTAGAGTCATTTGCATTTAATTATTCCATAATAAAAGTCTTCGTCCCCCCCCCGGTCACCACAGCTCGTATCTTTCCATTCACTTGTCGTTGACAGGACGACTTCTTTCTCTTGATTTCTTTGCTTTTTTAATAAAGCCCTCTCTCAGACGGTGGGGGCAGGTCACAGTGACCAGATTGACTACTTTCTCCGGCTGCCGGCACTTTATGTCATTTCTCTGCATCTGCTCGGCCGGGGTTTTATCTCAGGTGCCTCTCGGTCATGTGACGTGAGGTTGAATTGTCCTGCATTCAGGAATGCAGAGGTTGGAACCCGAGTGCGTCGGTGTCGGTTGGCGTGTCTGAGCTGAAATGAGTGTGTGGTGCCGGCGGGCGGTGGCGTCGCTCTGTGGAGGCTAGCCTCTGGCGGAGCACACTGTGACCGAGTAATGGATCTGCTCGACCAGACACTCATCCAGTGCTACTGCAGAGGACTGAGGGTGTGAGAGACAGAGAGAGAGTGTGAGAGAGAGACTCTATACTGTATATGTAACCACGTAGGAGCCTGTATATAGAAACACATAGGAGCCTGTATATAAGGCCAAATAAGAACTGGTATATAAGAGCCTGTATGTATAGCCAAATAGTATGTATGTGTAACCACATAGAAGCCTATATGTATAGCCAAATAGGAGCCTGTATATAAGACAACGTAGGAGCCTCTATATGTATAGCCAAATAGGAGCCTCTATATGTATAGCCAAATAGGAGCCTCTATATGTATAGCCACATAGGAGCCTATATATTTATGGCCACAAAGGAGCCTGTATCTATAACCTCATAGAAACCTGTATATATAGCCACATAGGAGCCTGTATATATGACCACATAGGAGCCTCCATATTTATGGCCACATTGGAGTCTGTATATATAACCACATAGGAGCCTGTATATATGGCCACATAGCAGCCTGTATATAATCTATATAGGAGCCTGTATATATATATATATATATATATATATATATATATATATATATATATATATATATATATATATGTGGCACGGTGGCTTAATGGTTAGCACGTTCGCCTCTCAGCGCTAGGGATTCCCGGTTCGAATCCCAATCTGGGTGGACTTTCCATGTTCTCCCCGTGTCTGCGTGGGTTTCCTCCGGGTTCTCCGATTTCCTTCCACAGTCCAAAAACATGGTTCAAGTCAATTGAATTCTCAAAAATTGCCCCATATAGTGTGTGTCTGTGTGAGTGAGTGTGTGTCTGTGTGAGTGAGTGTGTGCCCAGCGATGGATTGGTGCCCTGTCCTGGGTGTATCTGCCCAGCGCCCAAGACGTTCTCCCCTGGATGGGCACCCCACCGCGACCCTAATAGAGGATAAAGCAGAACATAATGAATGAATATATATATATATGGCCACATAGGAGCCTCTATATTTATGGACACATAGGAGGCTGTATACAAGCTATATAGGAGCCTGTATATAATCTATATAGGAGCCTGTATATTTATGGACACATAGGAGCCTCTATAT
>JAFMOC010000212.1:0-10000 GCA_019802505.1 Corydoras sp. C115 | reverse complement strand
CATGAGGACACGGGGAGAACATGCACACTTCCAGGAACACCGAGGATAGAGTGGGGTGGCACGGAGAACCCGGAGAAAACCCATGAGGACACGGGGAGAACATGCACACTTCCAGGTACACCCAGTTCAGAGTGGGGTGGCACGGAGAACCCGGAGAAAACCCATGAGGACACAGGGAGAACATGCACACTTCCAGGTACACCCAGTTCAGAGTGGGGTGGCACGGAGAACCCGGAGAAAACCCATGAAGACACGGGGAGAACATGCATGTCAACATGTGATTCGAACCTGGATCCCCAGAGGAGAACATGCCAAACACTACACTGTCATGCTGTCCACTCATGAAACAGAATAAATAATTATTCATTCCTTCATTAACTTCTGCTTAATTCTCTACTGGTGGGGTTCCCCCGGGGGGGGGGGGGGGGGGGGGGGGGGGGGGGGGGATGGGTTCCCCATGCCCATCCAGGGGAGAACGTTTCGGGTGCTGAGCAGGTACACCCAGGACAGGGTGGGATGGCAATCACTTACACACACACACACACACACACTATATGGGGCAATTTGGAGTCGCCAGTTCACCTTGAACTCACGTTTTCGGACTGTGGGAGGATACTCTGAGAACCTGGAGGAAACCAACACGGACACGGGGAGAACATGGAAACTCCACCCAGATTAGGATTCGAATCGGGAATACCTAGCGCTGAGAGGAGAACATGCTAAACCACTAAGCCACCACACCATACTCTCATGTCACGCAAATGGACGTATTTTCGTAATGGATTACGTCGACGATTACGTTACGACACGCCCTCAGCTCGCACCATCGACCACGCCACAGCCGTGATGTCATCGGTTATAATGTGCGCCCTCTGGTGTCATCCGTCTGTATTTGCATATCCCTTTGATCTGCCCCCCTCGCCGTTACGTTAACCGGCCCAGGCTTCTTAACGCGATGACACGCCGAGATCACAGCCCACGCCGGTGACAAAGCATCGCTGACGGGAGCCACGGGGCTTTTTCCTGATACCCCTCAGGGACGTGTCATAAAGGTTGTTCGGCGAGGGGCAGATGACTGATGTACTGACGGCGGGGCGATAACGGTGCCGCGGCGACGGGACAGATCAAAGCTGAGTTGATGGAGCGGGATCAGACTGGTTGACCCCCCTCCCCCTCCCCCCCGTTGCGTACAGGATGCCTTCAATCGATGAGGCCTCTGAGTCGATGGAGGGGCAGTTAATCCCGCGATGCCGGGCAGTTACGGTTCACTCTGGAGGCTTTGACCCCATCACAGTCGATTATAAAAATATAAACCCCTTCTTCTCGGAGAGTTAACACACTCCTTAAATCTGATTGGCCGAGTCGTTTCACCGGCCGTGACATCATCGACAATACCACACCCCTCTGAGCGCTTCTCATTGGTATCAGTGCATGATAAACAATAAATTATATTAAATCATAGAATACAATAGAGTTTGCATGTTCTCCCCGTGTCTGCATGGGTTTCCTCCGGGTTCTCCGTTTTCCTCCCACAGTCCAAAAACATGTATTAAGTCAATTGAATTCTCCAAATTCCCCCATATAGAGTGTGTGTGTGAGTGAGTGTGTGCCCAGTGATAGATTGGTACCCCGTCCTGGGTGTATCTGCCCAGCGCCCGAAATGTTCTCCCCTGGATGGGCATGGGGAACCCCCCTCCCCCCCACGACCCTAATAGAGGATAAAGCGGAAGATAATGGATTGATGGACAGAGATCAGCACTAAACATATTACACTGTTTTATAAACTGTGTTCTGTAATTCGGCCACTAGATGGCAGTATGATTGTTAGAGAAACCGCAATCCACGCCGGAACTAATAACACCTCTTTATGTCATTTATTCACAATAATGCCACGCCCTCTCGTACCATATTGCTTTATAATAAAATGGGTAGTTCCGCTCCTTAAATCTAATTGGCTGAGACGTTTGTCTGGCTGTGACATCATCGAAATATACCACACCCCTCTGAGCGCTTCACTTTGGTATCAGTGTGTGATATACAATAAATTATATTAAATAATTAAATACAGATTAATATAAACAGAGATCAGCACTAAACCTGTTACACTGCGTTCTGTAATTTGGCCACTAGAGGGCAGTGTGAGTGTTAGAGAAACTGGTATCCGATTCAAAAACAACTGGACTAGATTACGTCGCGGAAGATCCGATTACTCCACTACACGTCGGGACTAATTACACCTCTTTATGGGGTTTATTCAGAATAACGCCACGCCCTCTAGTGGCTGACTGCTTTATTTAATGGAGATGAATTCAGTTTGTCGTCTTAAGGTTTGGTCAGAAGCTTCCCCGCTCTGACAGAACGTTGTTCCGTCCTCTGATGTTGGGTACTTTGATGTCTCTGCGCAGTTCACCCCCGCACGCGGACCTCGGGACGGTGGAACCCTGGTGACCATCCGTGGCGAGAACCTGGGCCTGGATTTCCGCGAGATCCAGGGGAACGTGAGGGTGGCAGCAGTGGAGTGCAGACCGGTCCCTGAGGGATACATCCCCGCAGAACAGTGAGTCCCACGCTGTACCCTTCCAATGACGGTCCTGTAGTACCCAAAGAGTTCTTTCAATGGTTCCTATAGTTTTGGGGTTGTCTGTAACCGGGACCCAGGCTTTCATCTCAGAACATGAAACCTGACATCTGAAGCGTTCTCAGTTATTCGGAACGTAGCATGTACGGTATTGATACCCTCGGGTAAGTGGCTCCACCTGAAGAACTCGGAACCACGCTGTCCAGGCGGGAGAACCGACCCGGCTCGGAGCGGTGGGATGGAATCCCGGGTCACGATGCAGAAAAGTTTCTGAAGAGCCACGCCCCTGCGCTTCCAGTCCTGCAATGCCCCCCCCCAATACCCCCCCTCCTTCAATACGCAGGGGGGTTCCACATGCCCATCCAGGGAACGTATCAGGCGCTTAGCAGATACCCCTGGGAAAGGGGACTCACTCATGAGTGTGACACATACACCATATAGGGGCAATTTAGAGTAGCCACTTCACCTTGAATTCATGTTTTTGGAAGCACGTTCATCTCTCAGCACTACAGATTCCCGGTTCGAATCCCAATCTGGGTGGAGTTTGCATGTTCTCCCTGTGTTCGTGTGGATTCAAGGTGAATTGAATGCTCTAAATTGCCCCATATAGTGTGTGTGTGTGAGTGGGTGTATGCCCAGTGATAGATTGACGCCCTGTCCTGTGTGTATCTGCCTGGGGCATGGGGAACCACCCTCCCCAACCCCATGGGGAACCCCCCACCCCACCCCACCCCAACGCCAGTATAGGATTGAGTGGATGATGATGGGCGGGTGGAGGTTGTATTGAATCAGAAACACAACCAGGTTCGAATCCCCCCCCCCCCCCCCGTGTTCGCGTGGGTTTCCTCCGAGTTCTCCGGTTTCCTCCCACAGTCCAAAAACATGGATCAAGGTCAATTGAATTCTCCAAATTGCCCCATGTAGAGTGTGTTTTTGTGTGTTAGTGAATGAGTGTGTGCCCAGCGATAAATTGCCCCCTCCCGTCCTGGGTGTATCTGCCCAGCGCCCGAAACGTTCTCCCCTGGATGGGCATGGGAACCCCCCCTCCCCCACCACACAACCCTAGTAGAGGATAAAACAGAAGATAATGGGAGGGAACCGGAAGAACCCACACACGCACGACGGGGAGAACATGCAAACTCCACCCAGATCAAGGGATTCGAAGAGGAGAACATGCCAATCAAATTCATGGAAGCAAATAAATAATGACATGAATAATTATGGTTGAATCGATGTGTGTGACGCCCAAATGTTTGCCCTCCCTCCACCCCCCCACCCCCCGCAGGATCGTGTGCAGGATGGGCCGCGCCGAGTACAGCCAGTACTCCGGACACGTGCAGGTCTGCGTGGGCGAGTGCGAGCCCGAGTTCATGGCCACGTCGTCCAAGAACTACTACTTCGTGGTGAGTGGCGCGTCCCGATCCGGGCCGACTGGAGAGCCTCCGGAGATCCTGGGTCGCAGATCGTTATCGCGCCCGCGTAATTAAAAAGCCCTCGGTAATTACCGGGGCCTAAACGCGGAGCGGATTTATCGCGGAGCCACTTAATAAAGGGCCGAGGCCGCGGCCCACGTCCCGGCCGAGCCGTTATCGCGGCGCGGGATCGGCCGGGTGATGAATGCGAGCGCCGGCCGCGAGGCGGCACATAAAACCCGCCCGGGCGCTATCTCCTTTCCGCAGAAGCCGATGGAAAACACTTAAATCAACGGCCCTTTGAACCCCCCGCATTGATTTGCGGTCTAATCGGCCCATTAGCCCCCGATCATGTGACCTATTATCAGTTTGCCCGTACGTAAATGGCCTCCTCGCACCCGTGCCGGGCCGTAATTGGATTATGAGTTATGACGGGGAGGGAATGCCGTCTCTGAGTGCCTCTGCCTCTCCCCGCAGGTCCCCACCCTCACGTCCCTGAGGCCCAGCCGCGGACCGGTGTCCGGGGGCACCGTGGTCAACATCACCGGCAGCTACCTGGACTCCGGGAGCAACGTGACCGTCATGTTCAGGGACCAGAAGTGCAGCTTTCACAGGTGAAGCCCTTCAGCGCCGGGAGAAGACATCGTTCTGGGGGGATTGGGGGGGTCGGGGGGGATGGGGGGGGTAGGAGTCAGCAGGGGCCCGATCGATACCGGCATTAAGCCCGGACTGAGACCTTGATCTCTAATCAATGAGAAAAAATAGCAGTCACATGTTCAGGTTCCGTGACCCTCCAAATAACTGCAACCGCCACTACGAAGTCCACTTGAAGTGGTGGAGCCCTAACCCCTAACCCTAATTGCTCCCGGTTGTATCGGTGCCTGACCCTGCACTCTGACCCCAACCGTTAAGTAGAGCAGAAGTCAGATGTTAATTAGAACAACACTGAGCATCTCTCCGTCACGCCACCTGTCAGTAGGGGGCGATGTTATGGCGCAAAACACATCCACCTGTCAGCTCTGGGGATCCGGGTTCGAATTCTGATCCGGGTGGAGTTTCCATATCCCCCCTCATGTCCTCCGGGTTCTCCGGTTTCCTCCCACAGTTGAAAAAAAAAACCACGATTCAAGGCAAATCGACTAGTCTAAATTGCCCCTATACATTGTGTGGTGTCCAGCGATGGATCGGCGCCCTCCAATACTGAAACATTTCCAATACTGAAACTTATATGGGGTGTCCCGGTCTGCAGGGGGCAGTATGTATTAAAAATGCTGGTCCAGCGATGGAACAGGGGGTAGATCAGACGGCTGGTCCTGATGTATAGCTGCGGAGCAGTCGGGGTTCCCATGCCGACCCCTCAGTGCTGGATCATGGTAGCTGAAGGAAAGCGAGCTCATGGCGATGTGGCTCCGTGTGCTCCGCAGGCGCGGCGCCACCTGGATCACGTGCCGTTCTCACGCCGCCAGCCACGGCTACGGGAGCGTGGGCGTGATGGTGAAACTGGACGAGGCCCACATTCACAAGGACCTCGCGTTCGAGTATGTGGAGGATCCCACCATAACCAAGCTGGAGCCGGAGTGGAGCATCTTCAGGTGGGCGTCTCTTCCACCAAGGACCACTGTTTCCTCGGTTGGTCCTTCGCGAGGACGTTGTAAATGATCTATAACGCTGTGTTTTCATTGTTTTCAGTGGGAACACGCCGCTGACGGTGACCGGTACCAACCTGGACATCATCCAGAACCCTCAGATCAGAGCCAAGTACAACAACCAGGAGACCATCAACGTAAGTTCAGCGACCGGAAGTGCAACAGGTCTGGAAGTGCAACAGCTTCGGCGCTGGGACATTCCACTTGTGTGACGCAGCATATTATGTGGAATGCCCCAGCGATGGCGCTCTTGCACTTCCAGCATCATCCGCGCCTTCAGAAAATAGCAACGTATTAAGTACAATGCCTCAGCGCCGGCACTCTCGCACTTCTAGCGTCACCACTCCAGAAAAGGCCATGTATTAAGTATCATTTTCCAGCAATTGCGCTCTCGCGTCCCTCTAGAAAAATGAAACGCATTAAGTAGAATGCCCCAGCGATGGCGCTCTCGCACTTCCAGTGTCATGCGCCTCTACAGAAAAATGTCATGTATTAAGTAGAATGCCCCAGCAATGGCGCTTTCGCACATCTAGCATCATTCGCCCCTCCAGAAATTAGCAACGTATTAAGTAGAATGCCCCAGTGATGGCGCTCTCGCACATCCCGCAGAACGTGCCCCTCCAGAAAAATGCAAGATATTAAGTCGAATTTTCCAGAGATGGCACTCACGCAGCTCTAGAAAAATAGCAACGTATTAAGTAGAATTCCCCAGGGATGGCGCTCTCTCACTTTCAGCGTCACGCTACTCTACAGAAAAATGTTATGTATTACATAGAATGCCCAAGCGATGGCGCTCTCGCTCATCCAGCATCATTCGCGCCTCCAGAAAATAGCAAAGTATTAAGTAGAATTTTCCAGAGATGGCACTCTCACGCACCTCTAGAAAAATAGCAACGTATGAAGTAGAATGCCCCAGCGATGGCGCTCTCGCAGATCCAGCGTCACACTCCTCTACAGAAAAAATGTCATGTATTACATAGAATGCCCCAGCGATTGCGCTCTCGCACATCCAGCATTATTCGCACCTCCAGAAAATAGCAACATATTAAGTAGAATTTTCCACCGATGGCGCTTTCACATCCCTCTAGAAAATTGCAACGTATTAAGTAGAATGCCCCAGCAATGGCGCTCTCGCACATTCAGCATCATGCGCCCCTCTAGAAAAATAAGTAGAATTTTCCAGCGATGGCGCTCTCGCGTCCCTCGATAAAATTGCAATGTGTTAAGTATAATTTTCCAGAGATGGCACTCTCACGCACCTCTAGAAAAATAGCAACGTATTAAGTAGAATGCCCCAGCGATGGCGCGCTCGCACATACAGCATCACACTCCTCTACAGAAAAATGTCATGTATTACATAGAATGCCCCAGCGATGGCGCTCTCGCACATCCAGCATCATTCGTGCCTCCAGAAAATAGCAACGTATTAAGTAGAATTTTCCAGCGATGGCGCTCTCGCGTCCCTCTAGAAAATAGCAACGTATTAAGTAGAATGCCCCAGCGATGGCGCTCTCGCATGTCCAGCCTCACATGCCCCTCCTGAAAATAGCAACGTATTAAGTATAATGCTTCAGAGATGGCGCTCTCGCACATCCAGCATCATGCATCCCTCTAGAGAAATAGCAACACGTTAAGTAGAATGCCCCAGAGATGGTGCTCTCGCACATCCAGCATCATGCATCCCTCTAGAAAAATAGCAACGTATTAAGTAGAATGCCCCAGCGATGGCGCTCTCGCATGTCCAGCCTCACATGCCCCTCCTGAAAATAGCAACGTATTAAGTATAATGCTTCAGAGATGGCGCTCTCGCACATCCAGCATCATGCATCCCTCTAGAGAAATAGCAACACGTTAAGTAGAATGCCCCAGAGATGGTGCTCTCGCACATCCAGCATCATGCATCCCTCTAGAAAAATAGCAACACGTTAAGTAGAATGCCCCAGAGATGGTGCTCTCGCACATCCAGCATCATGCATCCCTCTAGAAAAATAGCAACGTATTAAGTAGAATGCCCCAGCGATGGCGCTCTCGCATGTCCAGCCTCATGCGCCCCTCTAGAAAATTGCAACATATTAAGTAGAATGCCCCCCCCCCCCGTGTCCGAATGCACCTTAAATACCCCCCCCCCTTGAACATAGGTTCTACCCGCTCCGCTGACAGAGCCAGTGAAGCGGATCGATGGTTTCATCAACGTTAATGCGATCCAGTCGGCCGCGTACGACGCCGAGCTCGGAGACGGCAGAAGAAAGGCCGGAGACGCGGGCGGAGGCGGCCCTCAGTGCCCGCCGCTTTGTGACGCGGGGCAGGAAAGCGGCGTAGCGCCGGGGACAGGGGTATCTGGTTGCGGTCGGACAGAATGGACCCACGGATCCGTGCGAGGCCCGCATTCAGCGCGACCTGATTGAAAGTCCGGCGAGACAAAAGGCAGAAACACTATCTCCCTCCCGTATCTCCCTCCCGAGCTCGTTCTGCATCTGCGGCCGCGATACGGCGGCGGCACGCTGCTCCTCAAAACACAACCCGACGTGACCTTCCGTCCCATTCACAGACCTTCAAAGGACTCGTTTCAGACACTGTAACAGCATCCTGACCGCCCTGCAGGCCGTTCAGAGCGTGGTCGGTGAAACGGCGCCCTCTGTCTGTGAACACCGACTTAACGGCCAGGCCTTTTAGTCATGAAAGCGTTTTTTTCCATCCATCCATTATCTTCCGCTTTATCCTCTACTAGGGTCGCGGGGGGGTTCCCCATGTCCATCCAGGGGAGAACGTTTCGGGCGCTGGGCAGATACACCCAGGACAGGACGCCAATCTATCACTGGACACACACTCACTCGCACAAACACACTCTATATGGGGCAATTTGGAGGATTCAGTTGACCTTGATCCATGTTTTTGGACTGTGGGAGGAAACCGGAGAACCCGGAGGAAACCCACGCAGACACGGGAAGAACATGCAAACTCCACCCAGATTGGGATTCGAACCAGGAATCCCTAGCGCTGAGAAGCAAAGCCACCGTGCCGCCCTTGAAAGCGTTTTTCTTTATTTATTTTTATGAGAATTTATTGTCGTCCCCCTAAACTTTTATTCATGCACAACACGCGGGCGCGGCGGCTGACGGATGCCGGACGGCGGCGCGCTGACAGGGGGAGTATATCTGCCCCGGGGTTTTACAGGCGGCGGGGAGAAGTGCGTAAAGAAGGATCCGATAAGGAGGCGTGCGAGAGCGAGATAAATGCCGCGAGAGGGGGGCGACGGCGTCGAGTGTTTTTCGTTTAGGGAGTCAAGGTGAGCGCGAGCGTTTACGCGACCGTGAGTCACGGCCCGCACATCAAAGAGCCGCCATTCAGATCCCGCCGATAACTCAGCCTCCGTCCAGAATAGGGCCTGCGGTTCGGGTTCTAGAACCGGAGGGATCTGTAACGGCACGGCGCTCTGCGTTCCCTCTCTGCAGCTGTGCCAGGTGTTGAGCCCCAGCACCATGCTGTGCCAGGCGCCGGCGCTGCCCGGCAGCGTCAGCAGGCAAAAAGAGGTGGTGGAGCGACCCGACGAGTTTGGCTTCATTCTGGACAGCGTGCAGGCCACGCTGGCCCTCAAGAACCTCCAATTCCTGTATTACCCCAACCCCGTGTTCGAACCCCTCAGCGCCTCCGGGGTGCAGGAGCTGAAGCCTGGATCCCCCATCATTCTGAAGGTATGCCTTACACCCGCTTCTGAAGGTTGGGCACCGATATGCGTTCTGTGCTCACATATCAAATGTCCGATGCAGGGCCGCAACTTCCTCCCCTCTACCCCGGGGGGCAACGGGAAGCTGAACTACTCCGTTCTGATTGGAGAGAAGCCCTGCGCGCTGACCGTATCCGACACCCAGCTGCTCTGCGAATCGCCCAATCTGACGGGGCGCCACAAGGTTCTGGTGAGTACAGAGGACGCTGTTTATGACGTCGTTCGCCACGGCGGGTTGCAGTCGGGCCGGTGGTGGGATGTCGGCGAGGTGTGGAGCGCCGGAACAGCACCTCCTGATGGTTCTGTGTGAGATCTGAAGTTGGAGCGCTGACAGTAAAATGACAGACCTCATCACAGATCGGTTTACTAACACCACCGCACAAACACAGCTGGCGTGGGGGGTCCGTCTGCTCGGCACTCTGTTTAAACCAGACTGATTGATTTAAGTGCCAGACGGATGTCCGAAGATAGACAGATCTTAGTTAAAGAAATGTCAAGGTAGGGTTAGGTGGTTGCTAGGTTGTTTCAGGTGGTTGCAATGGTGTTTCCTGTAGTTGTTGTGGTGTTTGAGTTGGTTGCTATGGTGTTTTAGGTGGTTGCTATGGTGTTTAAGAAGCTCTTATGGTGTTTCAGATGTTTT
>JAFMOC010001952.1:0-13037 GCA_019802505.1 Corydoras sp. C115 | reverse complement strand
TGGGAGGAGCACATGGAGTCCGCGTACGAACGGAAGAAGGACAAGTACACAGAGCTGGCAGCAACATGCTCACAAGCTGGGTGGAGACCTTTCATCTTCCCAGTGGAGGTCGGATGCAGGGGCTTCACTGGGACATCCACACAGAGGTTACTGAAAACTCTGGGTGTTACAGGCTCTAACAGGAGGCGAGCTCTTCGTGATCTTGCAGAGGAGGCGGAGGAAGGGAGCTTCTGGCTATGGCTTAGAAGGAAGGATAGCACATGGGGAAAAGAAGGCTCTTGAGGGAGATGTTTTGGTATGCGGTCAGGTCTGTGCTTGACTCAGGGAGATGGACGTCCCTGCCATGCACAGTCCCCTGCGACTCATCTCACACACAACAATAGCACTGGGGTCAGAGTGGGGTGAATATAGATCCTTCAGCGGGCTGCAGGGGGTGGCAGGGAGACGTCCCTGTCGCTGCTCCACCACCCAGAGATGTTCTGAGGATAATGGAGCGAAACATCGGTGAAGGGTGGCCCCCAGCTGATGACCCTGCAGTCTGCACAATGGCACCGTCGGAGGTGCGTCAGGCAGAAATGCCAAGCAGGTGTGACCACCTGTGCTTACATCTAGTTCTGTGTGGAGTCTGATTGTTCTGCTTGTGTGCTAGTTTTTCAGTTATATGTTCACATCTAAAGACATTCTGACACTAAACTGTTCTATTCTATTATTTTATTCTTCTTCTCTGACCAGGAATTGAACCCAGGCCTCGGCAGTGATAGCACAGAATCCTAAATACTAGACCACTGGGGAGATATACGCTGTGTGTTTTTGTTTTACGTTCATGTATACTAACTAAGTATGTGGACAAAAAAATGGTCTTCAGTCTTATTTAATGTGCATCTATACGGCGTGTGCAGATTAGAGCATGAGGATATGAACATAGATGTGTACTTATATAAAATGACTGATGAGTGTAACTTTTACATTTTGCTGATACTGAAATGATTTGAATGTCATTTTTTCACTTTTTTTTCACTTTTTTATACTCTTTAACAGAGACACGCACGCATACACACTCTATATCGGGCAATTTGGAGAACTCAATTGACTTGATCCATGTTTTTGGACTGTGAGAGGAAACCGGAGGACACAGAGGAAACCCACGCGGGGAGAACATGGAAACTCCACCCAGATGGGGATTCGAACCGGTAATCCCTAGTGCTGAGAGGCAAACGTGCTAAACACTAAGCCACCGTGCCGCATCATTAAAACTTACCAATGGAAATCCAGCCTGGAATATAAACAGAAAATGCTCATTCTGGAACGCATGACGTACCCATCAGGCAAGTTAGCTCAGTTGGTTAGAGCGTGGTGCTAGTAACTCCAAAATCATAGGTTCAATCCCTGTATCGGCCATTTTTGCAACAATATTTTGGTGTTAAAGGCGGACAACCTTTCTTAGGGAAATGAAAGACACCAACAACAGAACAAACACAATAACTTAAAACATTTTGAAATTGTAATCAATTCCTAATTAACAGGTGTGATTAAAAACTTCTCCACAGAAAAACAGACACATGACCGAGAAAGAAAGTTAACTAGAAAGAAAGTTAATCTGTGAAACAAGAACTGTATAACACAACACTTCAGTCATCAGATCTGAAATATCCAGGTTCTCATTAATTTATCTAATTTTAATTAGTGCATTAGTAGACACAACTCTTCTTTATATCAGGCGGCACAGTGACTTAGTAGTTAGCACAGTTGCCTCTCAGAACTAGGTTCTTTTGGTTCGAATTCCAATTAGAGCTGCTTTTGCTGTATGCTGAATTTCACTTTTATATTTCACTTACCCGCGAGCACAAATGTCTCCTCATAAACTCATTTTCCTAAATCAAACTTGATTCACCACTCTCTGGGACTTGAACCCACCCGGATTGAGAAATTTAATTTAATTTACGGGGTCTTTTGGGTCTTGAATCCAATCACCTTGACCAATTCACATTTACCTACCTAGACACTGTGTGGCTTTTGGGTCTTGAACCCAATCACCTTGACCAATTTACCTACCAAGACATTGTGAATTTACTTGCGTCCAATACCCGTATTTTGCTCTGCAGCTCAATTTGTCGAGATGGGTCAGTCTGCGACTGTACACACCCCATTCGCCTCAGTAACGCAACTACAGGATTTTCACAATCCGTTGGTCATGACCTTTCAGTAAAATCCAGCATTCAACAATTTTTCAAAACACAATTACAGTGGGTTGCAAAAGTATTCATACCCCTTGAACTTTTCCATATTTTGTCACATTACAACCACAAACATAAATATATTTCACTGGAATTTAATGTGAAAGACCAACACAAAGTGGTATACAATTGTGAAGTGGAAGGAAAATTATACATGAATCAACATTTTTTTTACAAATGAAAAACTGAAAAGTGCGACGTGCAAAAGTATTCAGCCCCCTTTTCCCTGAGTGCAACCAATTGCATTCAGAAGTTGCCTGATGAGTGCTAATGACTCAAAAGGTCCACCTGTGTGTAATCTAATCTCAGTACAAATACAGCTGCTCCGTGACGGCCTCAGATGTTGGTTAAGAGAATATTGGGGAGCAAACAGCATCATGAAGTCCAAAGAACACACCAGACAGGTTAGGAATATGGTTTTGGAGAAGTTTAAAGCAGGCTTAGGTTATAAAAAGATTTCCAAAGCTTTGAACATCTCACGGAGCACTGTTCAATCCATCATCCGGAAATGGAAAGAGTATGGCACCACAGTAAACCTGCCAAGACAAGGCCGTCCACCTAAACTTACAGGCCGAACAAGGAGATCACTGATCAGAGAGGCAGCCAAGAGGCCCATGGTGACTCTGGATGAAATGCAGAGAGCCACAGCTCAGGTGGGGGAAACTGTCCACAGGACAACAATTAGTTGTGCACTACACAAATGTGGTCTTTATGGAAGAGTGGCAAGGAGAAAGCCATTGTTAAAAGAAAACCATAAGAAGTCCCGTTTGCAGTTTGCCAGAAGCCATGTTGAGGACACAGCAAACATGTGGAAGAAGGTGCTTTGGTCAGACGAGACCAAAATTGAACTTTTTGGCCACAATGCAAAACGCTATGTGTGGCGGAGAAATAACACTGCACATCACTCTGAAAACACCATCCCCACTGTCAAATATGGTGGTGGCAGCATCATGCTCTGGGGGTGCTTCTCTTCAGCAGGGACCGGGAAGTTGGTCAAAGTTGATGGGAAGATGGATGGAGCCAAATACAGGGCAATCTTGGAAGAAAACCTGTTGGAGTCAGCAAAAGATTTGAGACTGGGGCGGAGGTTCACCTTCCAGCAGGACAATGACCCTTAACATAAAGCCAGAGCTACAATGGAGTGGTTTAAAAAAAAGAATATTCATGTGTTAGAATGGCCCAGTCAAAGTCCAGACCTAAACCCAATTGAGAATTTGTGGCAAGATCTCAAAACTGCTGTTCACAAACGCTCTCCATCCAATCTGACTGAGCTTGAGCTGTTTTGCAAGGAGGAATGGGCAAGAATTTCAGTCACTAGATGTGCAAAGCTGGTGGAGACATACCCTAAAAGACTAGCAGCTGTAATTGCAGCAAAAGGTGGCTCCACAAAGTATTGACTCAGGGGGGCTGAATACTTTTGCACGTCGCACTTTTCAGTTTTTTATTTGTAAAAAAAATGTTGATTCATGTATAATTTTCCTTCCACTTCACAATTGTATACCACTTTGTGTTGGTCTTTCACATTAAATTCCAGTGAAATATATTTATGTTTGTGGTTGTAATGTGACAAAATATGGAAAAGTTCAAGGGGTATGAATACTTTTGCAACCCACTGTATAATCCATACATAAAAAACCATAAAGCCTTGGAAGAACACAACACACTTCAACACTTCAATTCATACAGTCAAATTGAGTTAACAATTCCAATTGTATTAAATTAATTCAAACTCCAATTTATATTGATATATTGTTTTTCTGCTAAATATACGCGTCGTTCCTTCCCTTATATGGGGGAGCTCGATACAGCTCGGCGCCAGATGTCTCTAGGTTCATTAAATATATAGGCCTTGGGCAACCGCCGGCCAGATTGCCCCATCTAGTTATAGAATGTGCTAATCCCCTTACACGAAGTACTTTTATGTATAAATCATGAAATTTTATCCCTTCAACGTCCAGGCTTAAAGTCCCCGTTCAAGTCTTCCCCAGCATATTGTTAAATAATGTATGTGATTTTGGGTTAAATAAATTCATGTCTTTCTCTCTTCTGTCCTGATTGGTTCACATATTGTTCCTCAATCCAATCACCAATATCTTGTACATGTACCTACTGAATAATTTGGGCACATATACATCATGTTGATCTGGGGCAGTGGTCGTCAGAGTGATGTCACAGAAGCTGAAGATCAGATCATGTGACTGAACCTAATTGTTCACGACAACAACTTATTTATTTTTCAGTTTACCATCAACCTCACCAGAAGTCAAACCTGCAATTCTCTGTTTCCAGAAGCCAACTCATGATACTCCACTACTCATCTCTTTCCATTGGCTTTCTGTAGCTGCCTGCATTCAGTACAAGGCACTGACTCTGACCCTCAGGACAATCTCTGGATCTGCTTCCTCTGAACTCAATCTTTCTAAGGTACACTCCGACTCGTTCAATGTGCTCTAGTGATAAATGTGACCTGGTGCTTCACCTCTGCTAAATGGTGGAATAATCTTCCCAACTCTGTCTGTAATGCAGAGACAGTCAAAATTTTTAAGAAACAACTCAAAACACATCTCTTCCAGAAACCCTTGCCTTATAGAAAAAAATTGGTAGAATAAATCCAGACATTCTAGCCAGATTAAATACTGATCAGCTTTGATAATATCACAGTGTAGCTAGTTCTGACGTGTTCAGAATATTCTGATTGTGGTTAAAAGCTTTACCTTAGCAGGACTCAAACCAGCAATCTTCTGATCTGAAGTCAGACACCTTTTCCATTAGGCCATGAGGTCTTTCATTAAGGTTGAAATGCTATTGAAATGTAGATACACAGAAATACAGAACCTGGTGCCAAAAACAAACTAGTTTCTTCCTGAAAGACACTGTGAATGAATCAGAGGGAGAGTTTTGGAGAGTTCATTCTTTTTATCGTGAAAGCAAACTGCAGGCACTGGATAGCTCAGTCGGTAGAGCATCAGACTTTTAATCTGAGGGTCCAGGGTTCGATTCCCTGTTCAGGTGGAGAAGGTACAGGACAATCTCTGGATGTGCTTCCTCTTAACTTCACTCTAATTTTCTAAGGTACACAGCGACTCTTTCAATGTGCTCTAGAGACAGTCAACATTTTTAAGAAACAACTCCTGAAAGACACCGTCAATTAATCAGAGGTAGAGTACTGGAGAGTTCATTATTTTTAGCGTGAAAGCAAACTGCAGCGTCTATATAGCTCAGTCGGTAGAGCATCAGTCTTTTTATCTGATGGTCCAGGGTTCAAGTTCCAGTTCAGGTGGAGGTCTTCCCCAGCAAATTGTTAAATAATGTATAAAACTTTGGGTTAAATATACGTTATATAGTTTTGGGTTCCTGTCTTTTGTCATCCAATTATTATACCAAAGAATCACCCCATCACCAAGGCAGTAATTGCTCACTGTCACGAAAAGGTCCAACATCAGAGAAAAGGCTTGACGATTAATGAGATCAGATCAGATGGATTCCGGATCTTAGGAGTCAACAGCGCTGTGGCAATACATCTGCATCAATGTGTTACTTGTCGAAAGCTCAGAAGGTTCACAGAGGAACAGCGAGTGGCAGAATTACCATCTGACAGAGCCTGGTCCAAACAACAAAACCTAGTTTCTTCCTTAATTTATAAAAAATAACATTTAACTAAAAGGTTAAAGCTGTAGGGTGGCACGCTGGCTTAGTGGTTTGCACGTTTGCCTCTCACCCATCTGGGTGGAGTTTCCATGTTCTCCCTGTGTCTGCGTGGGTTTTCTCCGGTTTCCTCCCACATTCCAAAAACATGGATCAAGTCAACTGAGTTTTCCAAATTGCCCCATATAGGGTGTGCGAGTCTATGTGAGTGTGTGCCCAGCGATGGATTTGCACCCTGTTCTGGTGTCTGCCCAGCACTTGAAACGTTCTCCCATGGATGGGCATGGGACCCCCCCCCCCGCGACCCTAATACAGGATAAAAGTAAAATAATGGATGGATGGGTTAAAGCTGTAATTAAAGAAAATAGTTGGAGACTGGCATTTGAATATTTAACTCTTTGTTCATGTGAATTGACTCTCAGTAAATCAGAGGAGTGACTCCTCAGATAAAGCTGAACAAAGTTGCCAGATCCCCCAAAAGACTCTCTAAATCTGTTAACCTGGAAAGCTGAAACTGCTACTGAAAGTGTTGTAGGATTTCAGCATTTTATTCTACACATATGTATAAACATAGAACATTCCATTGTAACTGAGAATGATTTGATTGAAATTATTAAAAGAATACATGTCTTGAGGCATTTACATTCTTATGTACGGTTGGATTTGTAAGATGTTTAAAAATGTTCGCATTAATTTAACAAAAAGTATAGATGTCAATTATCCTGACAATAATCTACCTCAACTTTGATCAATTATTTTAAAGTGCAAGAAATTTGAATTTGAATTGTAAAGTATAGTTCTAGTGCTCAGGAAATGTTGCCCCACCTTCTTAGCACTTATAGTTAAATATGAATGGTGTTGTTAATTTTCAGAGAAGCTTTACAGAATAAAGAAAACTAGTTGTATTCAAAGTCACAGCTGATTCTGTCCCAAAGAAAAATACTTACATGCAATGTATCAATCAGTGCTTTTTCTGCTTGAACAACCACAAACACACAGAGTTGCTGATTAGTTAAGATCTCTGGCATCAAATCCCACTACTGATGGACTTTAGTTACATATCCTTTAGAGTATGAGAGGATATTCTTCCTTGTTACAGTAGCTAAACAAGTTGTGTGTCAGGATGGCCGAGTGGTCTAAGGCGCTGTGTTCAGGTCGCAGTCTCTAACTGAGGCGTGGGTTCGAATCCCACTTCTGACAATTCCTTTTTTAAAGATTAGTATTGATAGATTAAACTTGAGAGGACCAAGGCTCAGCAGGGAACCTAACATCCTTGAGCAACCGAGTACAATCAATAGTGTAGGACAGTCATGTACAGATTGTGTAGTGATCACGTGTCTGTAGTCAACAGTTGGAAAAACTATATAAGTCCAGTGAGTCCATCCTGCAGGACTGCAACACCACCAATCCAACAGAAATCAGACAGAGTTTTAAGTGTCAATCAGAACACTAGCTTGGGCTCTTCCGGGATTTGAACCTAGGACCTTTCACACACACAAAGAGAAAATAACATCCATAGAACAACAAGCCTTGTTTAAGTTAGTTGTTGCTGAGAATACTAGTTCAATTGGTTTGTTATGGGCAGTGGAATGATATTATGTTTATTAGAAGAGTTTATTGTTTGTTGTCCTTAACTGTCAGATTGTAAATGTAAATCTATTATTGATTTGATTTTTAAAACATTTTTTCTAAGCTTTTTTCTTAGGATTTTTTAACAAATATTCTCAGTGTTCTGTTTCTTTTATTTTTCGCAAAATAAATTTGATAATAAAAAAAGTGTTTAAAGTCTAAACAAACTGAAAACTTTTCTGTGCTCTTACGGGACTTGAACCCTGGACCTCGCACACCCAAAGCCTTAAGGCTTTTTAATTTTGGCTAACATGCTCAAAAGGTTAAAAAAAAAAAAAAAAAAAAAAAAAATATATATATATATATATATATATATATATATATATATATATATATATATATATATATATATATATATATATATATATATATATATATATATGATTTAACAATATTTTAAATTCTCAAATCCTTATTATAATCCTTATATATGTATAATATATAAGATTCAACACTTTAAGACTGTAAACTGCTCTCAGTGAGAACAACCAAAAAAAAAAAAAACATCATCAGTGATGAGAGTTCAGATGATGAAGCAACATAGAAACAGAGTCATTCATTGGTAGAAAGTGAGGAAGATAAATCCAGCTGGAGCTAAATTCAGTCCTGATTTGCTTTTATTGAACCAGAATCCTGAAGGAACCTAATTTCTTTTCACTACTAACACATAATCTGAGAAAATGAGAAAAAATGTCTGATTTGATTTCAACAAAAATGTTTATTTTTAAGATTATTAAGCAGAATAATGATTATGACTTCATGTTTAACATAAAGTTCTATAAGATCTCCTATAAACACTTTATGTTCTGCTCCATTATTAATAGTGCATTGTCTCAAAGCAGCTTTACAATGTTCTAATCATGATCCCCAAAAAGAGCTAATGATGTGAACATGGATCTAAACTTATCACAGTAGAGATCAGATTAAAAGAACTGTGTAGAACAAACTGTTCAACCTTCTAGATTTTATGACTCATTGAGTCGATTCACACAAAAGAATCAGTGATTCAGCTTACAGCGTTTGACCTTTTTATCCTAAATCACTGCTTTAACTTTTTTATTAAACTTAATACTATGTTAATAATTGCGACTGATTTGTGTTTTAGTTTCCAATAGGAATTCCGTTTTAACATAATTAATCTGTTGCGTTTTTTTTTTTTTTTTTTAAATCAAATAATCTTTGTGTCTTAAATAGATCTACAGTTCTTATATTAGTTCACTACCTAGGGTGTAAAACACAGGATGTAAAGCTGCATTTAGTGCACTTCATTATTAAATACTTTGTATAACTAAGCGCTGTAAATCTACTCCTGTACCTACTTCCATCTTGTGGTGAAAATTGCCAACATCTCATTTACATTTTATCATCAAACTTTTAAAAAAGTAAATTAAACTAAATGTAATAAAATGTGCACAGTGTAACCTGAGGGACAGTTGATTAACATTATGAAACACATAAAAACCATTTATTCTCACAACGAGCAGTATTATATTTTTGAAATAATGAAAAACTCAAACATTTTATAATTTGAAATGTAAATAACAGCATTACAAAGGTTTTTATAAAGACTCTCCTGATTGGTTTGATTGTAACAGAACCCTGGCTGTAATGTCTGAGAAATAAATAATTTGTCTTTTTAAAACATAAACTTTAAATCCAGTCTACAGAGCAGACCTTAAACCTTTAATATCTTCATGTAATCCAGGACAGAGCCCATAATATTATATAATTTATATATTATATAATGACACATTCTAAACGTGTTTAATAATAATCTCATATAGTTTTAAGTGAGTTTTAAATGGATCAACATTTTGAAAAACATCAAATTAGTCATTATTAAAACACACTCTTTTGTGTCACATTAGAAAACTAAGAGCTTGTTACAGGTGAAATGTGTTATTGCAGATTTTGTCCACTTGGTGGCAAAAGTCATTGGAATTCAAGTTTAGCAAGAGGTGAAACGAGTTTATTTAACAAACGTTTATAATATTAATATTTGCTGTTTATTTTGTTGCACAGTGCGTAGTTTTTATCTACATTTTAATTAATGTCATTTATTTAACTTTTAACACATTCATAATTCTAATGTGAAATGCAAATGTCGTTTCTCACCACAGGAGGGCAGCAGGCATACATCTTCAGTTACAGTGCTGTTAGTTTTGATGGGACAAAGAAGGACACAAGGCTGGACTAAAGGTAATACACATTCTATTTTTAAAAAGGTTCACTGCCTGTGACTTTCCATCCTGTGTTTCACACACTAGATAGTGCACTAATATAAGAACTGTAGAGAGATTTGAGACAAAAGAATGTCCCAAACAAAGTGTTAGTACAGAATAAATTGGTTATTAAATAAAGGGGAATTATGTATACACTACAATATAAACATGTTCATTATTTTATGATTAATACGATACGAAGTACATTAATTTATCAAAAATAAAGATTCAAATAAAAAGTTAAAGCTGTAATTAAAGAAAATAGTAGGATACTGTTAGTTGAACTCAGTGTTCATGTGAATCGACTCTCAGTGAATCAGTAAATCTGAGGAATCCGGCCTGAGGGAAGATACTGGAACAGGTGATGTCCAGGGTGTGATGGATCACGGACGATGTTCTCTGCCCGCTTCCCGGTTCTGGCCGTGTGCAGGTCTGGTAGGGAGGGTAGCTTTACGCCGATGGTCCTCTCTGCAGACCGGATGATGCGCTGTAGTCTGTGGGTGTCGTGTCTGGTGGCTGAGCTGCCCCACACTGTGATGGATGCGGTGAGGACAGATTGTGTGGTGGCGGTGTAGAACTGCACCATCAGCTCCTTGGGCAGGTTGAACTTCCTCAGCTGACGCAGGAAGTACAGTCTCTGCTGAGCCTTCTTGATGATGGTGCTGATGTTGCAGTCCCATTTTAGGTCCTTGGAGATTATTGTTCCCAGGAATTTGTAGGAGTCCACAGCCGTTACAGCACTGTTGAGGATAGTGAGTGCTGGAAGGGTTGGAGGGCTTCTCCTGAAGTCCATTCTCATCTCCACTGTTTTGGCTGTGTTCAGCTCCAGGTTGTTGTGGTTGCTCCAGAGGACCACCTGCTCCACAACCCGTCTGTAGGCAGACTCGTCACTGTCCCGGATGAGACCAATGACTGTAAGATAATCTGCAAACTTCAGGATTTTGACTGAGGGGTCCGTGGAGGTACACTCGTTTGTGTACAGTGAGAAGAGCAGTGGGGAGAGAACACAGCCTTGTGGAGCTCCTGTGCTGATGGTTCTGGTACCTGATGTTATCTTTCCCAGCCTCACTTGCTGCTCTCTGCCAGTGAGGAAGTTTGTAATCCACTGGCAGGTGGAGGCTGGTACACTGAGGTGGGTCAGTTTGGAGTGTAGGTGTCCGGGGATGATTGTATTGAAGGCAGAGCTAAAGTCCAGGAACAGTACTCTTGCATATGAGCATGGATGGTCAAGGTGCTGGAGGATGTGATGTAGTCCCATGTTCACGGCGTCATCCACAGACCTGTTGGCCCGGTACGCAAACTGCAGGGGGTCTAGTTGGGGGTTGGTGATGTCTTTCAAGTGGGTGAGAACCAGCCTCTCAAAGGATTTCATGACCACAGAGGTCAGTGCGACAGGTCTGTAGTCATTCAGTCCTGAGATGGTTGGCTTTTTGGGGATGGGAATGATTGTGAAGCACGCCGGTACGACACACTGCTCCAGTGATTTGTTGAAGATCCTGGTGAAGACAGGAGCAAGCTGGTATGCACAGTTCTTCAGGCAGGAGGGTGACACTCCGTCTGAACCTGGTGCTTTCCTCACTCTTTGTTTGGTGAAGAGTCGGTGCACGTCTGCTTCACAGATCTTCAGGGCAGGCTGAATGGGTGACTGAGAGTCAGAAGGGTGTGAAGTGGTGTTGTGATATTGTTTTGACCCGGGCTTTTCAAACCTGCAGTAGAATGTGTTAAGATCGTCAGCCAGCTGACGACCCCCCATTGTCTGGTGTGCGGGTCGTTTGTAGCCTGATAGGTTATGCATGGTTTTCCAGATGGCTGAAGGCTCGTTTGTGGACATCAGTCTGCTCAGCTTGGTGGAGTAGTTCTTCTTTGCAGCTCTGATCTCTCTATTGAGTGTGTTCCTGGTTTTGTTTTAGAGCGCACGGTCCCCACTCCTAAAAGCGCTTTCCTTGGACTGCCGCAGATGCTTCAGTTTGGCGTTAAACCAGGGCTTGTCATTATTGTATCTAATGCGAGTCCTGGTTGGAACACAGGTGTCTTCACAGAAGCTGATGTAGGATGTCACAGTGTCAGTATATTCGTCCAGGCCACTTGTAGAGTCCTCAAACACACACCAGTCTGTTAACTCCATACAGTCCTGGAGCCTCTCTTTAGCCTCGCTGGTCCACTTCTTCACTGTGCTGACCACAGGTTTGGCCCACTTGAGCTTTTGTCTGTAGGTTGGAAGAAGATGGACCATAGAGTGGTCAGATAGGCCCAGAGCAGCTCGGGGAACAGAGCTATATGCACCTTTTAATACAGTATAGCAGTGGTCTAGTATATTACTCTCCCTGGTGGGGCAGGTAACATGCTGTCTGTATTTGGGCAGCTCGCTGGTAAGTTTAGCTTTGTTGAAGTCCCCAAGAATGATGAAGACAGACTCGGTGTGTTTGTGCTCCGCGCTGGTGATCTGGTCTGAGAGAGCGCGCAGTGCGTCGCGCACACACGCGCTTGGTGGAATGTAAACTCCGACGAGCACCACGAAGGAGAATTCCCGCGGGCTGTAGAAAGGTTTACAGTTTATAAACACAGACTCCAGATCAGGACTGCATGTTTTCATGAACACCGTGACATCTGTACACCAGCCGCGGTTGATGTATAAGTCTCCGCGACGCGGTCCGCTCTGTGGAGATGAAAGCCGGCGAGCTGGAGCGCGCTGTCCGGGACAGCCTCGGTGAGCCAGGTCTAAGTGAAGCACAGCGCCGCTGAGAGAGAGAAGTCCTTGTTGGTCCGGTTCAGGAGTGAAAGTTCGTCCATTTTGTTGCCTAGTGAGCGGAGGTTAGCCAGGTGGATGCTAGGAAGCGCACTGCGTAGTCCGCGATGACGGAGTTTGACGAGCGCTCCGCCGCGTTTCCCACGTTTGCGCGGACGCCTGCGTCTGAGGAGCGCGGCTGCTCCGGTCACTAAAATGTCCAAAAAACAGTCCGAGAATGAAAAATCTGGAGTAATGCCATGTGGCATGGAATGCCTGATGCTGAGAAGATCCTCCGGGCTGTATGTGAGCGTGTTGGATTAACATGTGACAACAAAAACAAACAAAAACAAACAAAACACTACGGAGCTACTGACCAGAGTCGCCGTCTGCGGCGCCATCTTGGATTTAATGAATGTTGGGTATGAGGGAAGAACACCGAGTCGGGGTTAGCTCTGTTTATGAGGGATTGTTGGTAATGTGGCAACTTTTGGGGGGTTCAGGGATTTAGTGCTCATGGCAACCCCTGTTTCTATCGGGCTGTACGTATATAACGATGTAAGGATTTCTTTCACAGGAAGG